>OY720443.1:1166200-1424367 GCA_963082915.1 Dolichopus griseipennis | reverse complement strand
CAGAAAGCACACAGCTTCTGCTTTGCTTCTGCTCCCGCTTTTTTTTTTCTCAGGATTTTTTATATTTTGTATGTTTGTATGTAAGGATTTTTTTATTTTTTTTGAACACATGTGTTTTCCGATGATAACATTTATAATTTCTATATGTACATATATATAAAGTAATCAAATAAAATAGTATACCTATATGTAAAATATTTGTTATAAAGATTTAGATATGTGAAGGTGTATGTTGATATATTTGTATAATGAATTTATTTGCAACAAATTTTAAGCTGTCATTTTACTTATTATAACTGTTAATCAATTTATATACATAACTGTAAGTTATAACAAAAGTGTATTTTTCTCGTTTGTATCATTTTGAAAATATTTGGTGAATTATTTTGAATGTTTGCTCATAAACTCTCTCACATTTTTTATACACAAAATTTTACTCCATAGTGATTTTCAAGAGTTCTTTGTTCTTAAAAGCATCATGAATATAAAAAGGAGCAGCAACTTCAGGACAAAAACAAATGTAGTAATTAAAATAATATAAAATAATTGTTTTTTTTTTTTTTACAAACATTTTAATTGTGGAAAGGATCAAACTTTTGTTATATACAATTCACTGTACACTACTTAAAATATTATGAAAAGATTATTTCAAAATGGGGGCAAATTCAGTTATTTATTAGGAAATTCAGAATTTAAGAATATAATAATAGAATATAATAAAAATTCTTTAATAATAATATTTAAACATCTGCTCAATTTAAATTGTTAAAAATTGCATATTCTGATGCTCCATCGGTTTTTGGATGAGCTTATGGTTTATTAAGTAAGGAATGGCCAGACAAAGCCCCTCACAGATCATATGTTTCTAATCGGAAGGAAATTTGCAAAAGAAATTAATTTTTTGTAAAACATTCTCTTCCTGAAGAAGCATATATACGTAATGTAAATTATAAAATAACTGACTTAGTGCAATAATGGCTTAAAATTAGAATTTAAAACGGGTCGAAAGACCTCGTTATAATCCCTATCCTCAATCAAATACAACAACAATATTAAAATAATAGGACGAAAAAGAAAAGAACTTCATTTTGAAAATACTTTGCTTTTAACATCAATTTTTTTACAAGTTGTCAATTTTGACAACATTTTTTAAATTTAACATAAGCAAAAAGTACAACACTTACATTTTTTGCTTAAATTTCTTAAATCGTTAAATGACACTAAAAAAATAAAGAAAATCCTTACGAAAAGCATGACAGTTAGTACTTATAAATTTAAATTCATTAGGAAGCAAAAACAAAAACAGAAAAGAGAGCATACATGATGATATGAGCATCAATATAAAATAAAATTCATTATTTCAGCTTAGTCTGCATAATGTCTTTTATGGAACAGCAAAAATATTAAAAAAAAACACCTTTTACAGTTAGTTTAAAAATTTAAAAAAAAAATTTATCAGCTCCTGCTTAAACATACCGACATTTACAGAGGAATATTCACAGGCGCTTTAGTTAACAATGCAACAAAACTCACAGGACAATACAAAAATATTTTCAAAAAAAACATTTTAAGTTGGGACCGCCCCAAGGATCACTCAAACAAATGTCTGACAATTTTATATATATTTTTTATACATCAAATGTATTTGTATTCTGTTATTATATGACTGTGTTTAAGGAGAAATTATTTTCACAAGTATATAAGTATGTGATTTTTACATGTGTTTGTGTGAATATTAAAAAGAGTAAAATTTCGAAGGATAATATTATTTTTATTTTAAATTTTCCTTGTAATTGTATTTGTGAGAAAAAAATATTTTGAGATAACTAGCTTTGCTACAAAATATTAATGTAAAAGGATATTTATTTTTTAAGTTTAAAAATATGCGTTCATAATTTAGATATACGTGTGTGTTGGTAAACTATTTGTAAATAAATTTATTAGAAATTTTTATAAAATTCACTGTAATTGTGTTACCAAAAAAAAAATTGGAATTTAAAATTAAAAATGTTTTTTTTTAAAAGGATATTTTTTTTGCTGAAAGAAAGGATAATAGTGATTAAGTAAAATATTCAATATAAAACAGGGCGATAATAGAGTTGAGTAGATAAATGTCAAACTTTTTTATTTGTATCGGTTTAAATTGAAGTCGTAACTCGTAAATTATTAAAAAGTTTATAAACTTTTTTAAATGCTTTCAGTTTTGAAATTTTAATTCTTATTTTTTTGTTTTTGTTGTTTTTATTTTTAATAAATTTTAATGTTATGAAACGAATTGTTAAAGGTAACTAAAAAACTGTTAGAAAATTTCATTTTTATTTCTACATTCTGTTATATACAAATACTATAAAGTATAAATTAGTGCAGTTGTTGTTTTTTATGTATAGTTTTTCCTCCATATTTTCTTTTAATATGAAAAGTTGAAAATAAAAAAGAATTAAGTTAGTAGAAAATTATTATATTATAATGTTATATACATACATATATAAATTTTTTATATAAAATGTATAATATATGAATGAATATATCTATTGTTCCTTCGCCCTTTTTTTAAATAATAATAGAATCCTCTAAATATAGTAAATATAAAAAAAAAAGATATGAATTTTTATGCGAAAATGTCTTCTGCCATTTTACTCTTTTGTTGTTTTTTTTTATGTTTTATTTGTTTGTTTGTTTGTTTTTTGTTATTCATTGATGGTTTTTTTTTTATGGTTTTGTTTCTTCCCTTTTTTGAAATTTATGGAATTGTTTTAAAAAATATATATATATAATTGTATAAGGATGTCGTAGTAAATCGTTTCATATTCTTTTGTGTCTATATATATATATATATACATTTAGATGGATTCAGCATTTTTTTCTAACAAAATTGCCATCTGGGGAGCAGTCTAATAGTGAATATTATCAAAGTTAGAATAATAATATTTAGTAAAAATGGGAAAAAAGTAAACATTTTCTCAAAAAAAAAAGGAAAAAAATTATTATTATGATCGTGAATTTTTGTTTATTGCGGTTTTTGGAAATTTATATTTTTAAAAACGAAGCATTATTTTTATTTTCTCCTACTCTAAAAGTAGTCTTAACTTACGTTCTATATTAAGTATAATAATAATAGAACGCATAAATTTAACAAAGTGTACATATATATATATATATATATATATATATAAACCGTTTAACATCTATATATAAAAAATAAATAAAATAAATGTCAAAAATAACCAAAAAAAATAAAAGGAAAGTTTTTTAGAAATGAAATTGCTATAAATTCGTTTTTTGTTTGTTTTTTTAAATTTATGTCATAAAGATTTATTTTTAAAAAGTTCTAGAATTAAAGTAAAGGTTGTTTGTTCGTAGTAAAGTAAAGTTTCGTTAAATAAAGTTTAAATGCTTCTGAATATATATCTTTATGAATATGTATTGAGAAGTATATAGTAACATTGATGCTTACGTATATAAATATTTTTATGACCATTTCTGGTTACAATTAATATTAATATCGAAATTTCAAAATTTCTTATAATGAAGGTAAGTTAATTTACATAAAAGTGGGATATATATAAATTGATTCTACTGTACATTTTTTTGCTGTTAGATTTATCAGTATACGTATTCAATAATTCTCAATTAGAAATATGTAAAAGGATTTTAAATTGAACAAGTGTAACCACCGTCTTAACTTCATTAAAATAATGTTGACAGCTAATAGTGTGCTGATTGCTATAAATAGCTCAAATCTTTAAAAGAAAAGTAACATTACAAAAAAATAGGTTGGTTTATAACAGAATTGATCTGACCAATGGTGTAGTGGTAAAGACGCCGCCTTTCATGTGGAAAGTCTCGAATTCAAACAACGGTCAGATCATATCTAATAAAAAAATATCGTAAAATTGTATAATTATATCGTAATAGTTAATATCGTAATACAAGATATGATTTAATATAATTATGTAAATTAATCTTATGTAGGATAATAGATGGCGTACAAAATTAAAATTTCTGTATTCATAATCTTATATACAATAGCTACAGCCGAGTAATCAACGGCTTAGTGAATGTAATGATTAAAGAAACTGAAGCCCAGTCTAAATAGACATGGTGAATGACGTGTACTCCTTAAAGGAGTGGAAAATTAATAAAACAAAATAAAAACAGAATTAGGCAATATTTAGTTAACGGTGCAAAATTTGGCTTAATTTTTGATTCATAAGGCTCCAGGGGTTTTTAGTACCTTAGCCTAGTTTGCCATTAAGTCTTTTTTTGTCTTTTTTTGAATTTTTATATATATTTTTATATTAAACTAGATGTTGGTTCATCATATAATGATGATGTTTATTATAGTAAATTGGATTTTATTATTTTTTATACATTTTAGTAAAATTAAATGTTCAAGCTCTATTATTTACATGTTACTTCAAAAAAATTGGATAGTTCCCGGTGTTGAAGCTGAATCCATTTTAAAAAGTTTTTTTTAAAAGACTCGTATTTATTTCTTTAGATATAACTCTTCTCCAAATTTTAAGTTTCTAACTGAAACTGTCTGGAAAATATAAGGGATCAAAAATTTAGAATATATTATAATTTTATGTCAATCCTATACATTGTGTTACATAACGTTATTTATCATTTCACATTTTCTGATTGAATATATTCCTTATAGAAGTTTGATTATAAAAATTTAAATAAAGATTTTTCCGGATTTTTGGTAAGCTATAGATTCGTAAGGGATTTAGCTACAGAAAAAAGTTCTTCCATGAAATTATTTATCAAACGGTGAAAAGCTTTGTAAACATAAATAAATGGGACGGACAGTGTGTTGGTATTTAGCTGTATAGTTTCCTTTTTAAATTATTTAAAGAAATATGTAAATGTAACTTATTCCGAACAAGCTTTATTTTTTCGCAAAAAAAACATTTATATCCAACGTACCTGAAATTGACATCGGACTGCATAAAATGCATACCAAATAGTTATCATACTAAACACATGTTATGTGCACCGCCTGGAAATTCTGCACTTTAACTCATTAAAATATATGATGGACTTATTTAGAACTGTTTTATAGGTATAAAAATTTAAAATGCGTTAAAATTTTTTTGAAGCAGAAAAGGAAAAATATAAATTCCTACGATCTACAAGTTAACATTAGTAGAACTAAATGAAATGCCTAAATTAGAAATCACTCATTTATTTTTTGCATGTAAATTTAATTGTCTATATATACACCTTTAAATATGAAATATACTTATAATTATGTACAAAAATTTTATTTTAATATTTCATAATATTTATAATTCTAAAAATCAAATTTTATTCAGAAAAGATAACATAAAACTTATTATGAACAAAAAATGAATAAACTTAGGTATATAATTTAATGTTTTTTTAAAATCTTAATCAGCATAACTAAATTATAAATTTTAATCCATAAAACCAAATCAAATTAACTGACACACTCTCATTATTCCTATTATCACTGTTAAACCTACAAACAAAAATAATATTTACCTTTAAAAAATAAATAAATTCAAAATATAAAAAAAACCCTCCTTTTATATATTCTGTTTCATTCTATCTTATCTGATTGCCTTGTTATTTTTTTTTTTTATAGCATTTTTATAGATTGGGTAGATGGAAACTTATTTGCGTGTCAAACTATTGTTCAGCATTTAAAGTAAAATTCTTTTTTGTTCATTTCAAAATTTTTTTTTTAAATATATTTTTTGCCAGTTAAATGGATTATTAGCATATCATCGTCATTATAATTTGCATAACGATATTATCTGGTCGATTGTTCTAATATGTATAATAGTTTTGTATTCTTTGGTTTCCTTTTTATGTATTTTGTTTTTTTTTTTTTTATATTTTATTTAATTTAACCCACACTGACTAAATTGAAATATTTCTTAAAATATGCCTATAGAAGAGTTTTTACAGTTTAACTTGAACTGTATAATTTTAAGGTTTTATAACAAATTACAAATCTTTTGAATTTTAATTCTAGTGCATATATAAAATATGTGAGAAATTTTTAAACCTATAATTAGGACAGTGCATTAAGAATCTAAGGAAAGTGTATAGTAATTTCTATTGCTTCTTCAAAATACAACAGCTTAAATGTAACGGGAACTCATAGAGTTTATTATGACAGTGTTTCTGTCAAATTTTAATATCATATTAAAATTAATGACGTAACGGTGGTTTGAAATTACTAGTAGTCAATTACTTTACTATAAGGATAATATTTTTATATAGTAGTTGACTGATAATCTACGAGTTCAGATTTAGCTTTTTATCTTTAACGAATTCCCATAAGAATATAATATGAATTCTAACCCCCAAAAATATTATTACTTATTATATACATATACTTATAAATTTATATATAAATATACATTTTAAGCAATTATCATAATTGTGCATAAATTTTTGCATAATAAGATAATATCCGATTAAATTAGTGCAGCATAGGTAATTGTTTTATGATTGCTGGTAGGTTATGTTTCATAATTTATAATTTTCCTACTGAAAATTTATGCGTAAATATATATGCGTATTATACATATATATATATATATACGTAATTAATAAAGATAACAAAATTGAGCAAACACAAAAAAAAAAATAAAAAAATATTTGAAATATGATTCAGGATATTTAATTTTTTTTCGAATATATTATCAACAAGGATATTCGGAATTAATTTATTTGTCTTTGTGTCGTATATCGTTTATAATAAAATCATATGATCAAAGTGATTCAAAGACGCTTATGTAGTTAGTTTATTATAAAATAATTCAATTATTATATATTATAATATTTATGTAATATATATCTACAATCTACATATATATGTAATTTATTAATTTTTGTAATTTCTAAAATTCCTTAAAATTCAAATTTGATATTATCGAATTAAATTAAATTATATTATATATGATACAAATAGGAGGTTGTTGATTTTGGAGGTAAAAGCAACACCAAACTGTATTTCTTCAAAAAGGTTTTAAGAATAATTTGCATTCTGGAGAATTTAAAATATGACATATTTATCAGTTAGTGGAGATTTTTTAATATAATTAAGATAGTAAGTAGAGTTTATATATTATAATTAAGTAGAATAGAATCAAAAATTGAAGAATCATTTTGCAAATTATGTTAAAGAACCGTTAATATACGGGTCTTCCGTATTATAACTTTTCAATACAAACTCAAGACCGAATATTGAAATCTAAGCAGTTTTCCAAATTTCGTTTCTATATACTAGTCATTACATGCTATTCTTGGTTTCAATTTATAGTGTATACGTTTGAATTTTGCTTTTGAGTGCCATGCACGATTTGAATGTCATTCTAACATAAATTATAGATTTTATTATGATTTGCATTTTCAGATGAAATGCATATTGCATCTTTTTACTATTGTTTCGTTAGTGAATAGAACACTTTGTACGAATTTGCAAATTGTTAAAAAATTTACCGTAATTTTTATAGTTCATAGCATTGAATGTCATTTAAGTAAATCATCATACATTGAGTGACAACAATGCATAAAAATGTCTTGTCTTCTTTAGAAAAGAAAAAAGTGCTTTTAAAATGCTAGATAAGTTTTTAAATAATTATCAATTGGTTTTCAAAATTGAAACCTATAAGATAGTTTACGGTTTAATGCAGAGAATTTATCAAATATGGTCATTTTACTTTATAACTTGATTTTACTGAATGATAATTGTTTTTGACATTGTTTTAACAGTATCAAAAAGCATTATAAGAGCGATTTTATTTATTAATAGAATCTTTTTTGTAATTCTTGGGTCACAGATGCAACATGTTCTTCTTAGTGATTTCGAGTTCGAATACAATACTAGTGCTATTTTATCTCTATTATCATTTCCTCAGAATTTTGTAACTGAGAATTCAAAAGTTTGTTGAAAGATCTCACTATCTGTTCTGACTTTCCATGTCACAAAATTTGTAAGTTAATCTCAGCTTCAAAGAGGATACAAATTTTTAAAACGGATATGTGTCCAAAAAGTTTGATGCTTATAAGATCCTGATTTTCAATATTGATAACTTATCTACAATAGCTTTTTAATTTTAAATATATTTAATTTACTAATAATTAATAAAAATAAACATATCAGCATTCCAATATGGAAGTAGCATAACGAACAAACATGCATATATAATAATAAATACGTATATTTAGATAATAAAAATAATTTTTAATATTGAACAAATGTTTTTAGTCCACCAACTTATGCTTAATTAAGCATAAAAAAATAATTTAATTTTATATTATATTATTGTTTCTCCGACATTTATTACTTTTTATTATACCTACTTGAGAACAATTTTTGCATTATTAATATTGAGCGGAAATTAGTATATTAATAAAAATTATTTAAATTGCTCTAAGATATTGAAAATGATCACCACACCATCTTATGTACTCGTATATATAATGATTTGTTCTTCATAATATTTTGCTGAAGATGTTTCGTTTCCCGTTTTAAATTTCTCAAAAAATTTCATTTCAACTAATGACGCAAAACTTATAGATATTAAATTTAAGACTTGTGGCTTTGAAAATAGGAGAAAACAAAATAATTTAAAATAATTTCATATATATGTAGTTAAATAAATTACACTTAAATTTTAATTATGCTTACAACCTATATAATTTTGACGCACTTATATTAAGATACTAAAATCTTTTTTTTTTTAAGATTTAAATTATATGAATCTAGTTATGAATTTTATAAATTAAAAGTATTTTATATTAAAATAAAAATGTTTAAATAGAGATTAAATGCATTTTTATTAATTTTTATTCAAAAGAAAGTTAAAAAATACCCTTCAGATATACCTTTTGCAATAAATAAACAACTGTAATTTCTTCTTCATCTCACATTCAGCTTTTTTCTATTTTTGTCCTTTTCATTTCATTTATTTAAATAACAAGTATAAATATATATATATATATATATATATATATATATATATATATATATATATATGTATTTAAGTTTTGTTTAAAATGTAAAGTAAAGAAGCTATATAAAACCCATTTCGATAAAATATACGTATATCTGCTATATTGTTTTTTTTTCAAATTTTTTTTCCTTTTTTCGCAAATTATCAAACAACAACAACATATTCTTTAAATGTTCTTTTGTTGTTTTTTTTTTTTTTTAATAAAAATGAAAAAAAAAGCAAGAAATGTCCATTTTTCTCTCTTTTCAAATGCAGTCCTTGGAACAGAAAATTTTTAATTAAAAAAAAAATTTTAATAATTTTTTTTTGCTTTTTTATTTTTTATATGTACATCCATGTATATATAAATATTTATTTATATATATATATATAAAATCTTTATTTTTTTTATTTTTATAATTATTTTTCATAAAAAGGACCTCCATATCTACATTTTCTTTTTGTTGTGAAATAATGTGCACACAAACAATCAAACACCGCATTTTCATTTTATGTATATACGTATATGTATATATTTTATATATATACGAGGAAAGCACATCCTTATCTATCAAAAGAAAAATTAAAAAAAGAATGCAAAAAAGTTATTATTTTTTTTTTCTTTAAGAGTTTTTCATTTAGAAAAATGATATTTTTTTTCTTTTAAATTTTAAATTATTTTATAATATATTTTAAGAACTGCATTGTATATACTGTCTATCAGTCATGAAATATGTAAGTTTAATGAAAATATAAAATGTATGTAAGTAATATGTATAAACATATTACATATATTATTAAATTTATTTTTATAAAAAAATTGTAAATGCGTTGTTTATTGAATAATGTGTGGCAACACTTGATCGCACTTGAATACGTCACACAGGGTTGGGTAAAATAAAAATATTGTGTAATACTCGTGTAAAATAAGCTAAATATTTAAAAAGAAAAAATTTTTAATAATATATAAATAATAATATAATAAATAATAATATATAATAATAATATCCCAAGTACTACTCTCAAATATATTTTGTAAAAACAAGGGATACTTATACAAAAGTTGGGTATGTGGATTTTCGATTAATCATGATTATTATACACAATTCGATTATATTATACATTTTTCGATTATTATATAGGTACAAATATAGAACTTTAACTGTGATAGTTCTCTTGCAAGTTTAAGTTTAGTTTGCAAGAAACTTAAAATTAAAATAATTACTCTATTCCAGCCCCTTCTTTTTGGTAATTATGTATAATTATATGAATTTTAAAAAACTATATAATTAGAAACGATTTTAAGGATAAAAAATCAGGGTTTTGATCATTTGTATAGTTTACGTGCAAGGATGGCGGTCCACTTTAATGTTCTACAGTTATTAAAATATGTATATTTGAACTTGGATGCTAAAGAGGGTTATATAATATATATTTCTAAAATTAATGTTTTTTAAGTTTATGAAATGTACTAAATAAGATATTTTCCAAATTAAGATTTCGATACCCAATAAGTTTTATATGTCTGTTGGTGTAGCGGATTTTTGGAGTGAAAATTAAGATTAAATACTCAATAATAAAGCTTACTCTTGCATAATAATAAGGCTTACAATTTACAACAATGATTAATTTAATATATTAATTTTATATATATATTGAGGAATTCATTTCAAATATTATTTTAAAATGTCATTAATACAAATACCGCAACTTCTTTAATAAAATTTATATTACCATAATTTTTTTTTATTTTGAAATCGAAATCTTTTACATAAACTGCAAGAAAAAAAATCAAAATGGGAGCAAAAACAAGCATTTTTCAATACTCATGTATGTGTATATATACAAAAAAAAAAAAAAAAAATTAAAAAAATAGCAACAACAAAAAAAAAGTGAACAAATTTCTTTTTTTTTATGAAAGAAAAATCTTGCTATGGCAGGATGCCATCATCAGCAGATTCCTTTGATTCAGAGGAATGAATTTTCATATACAAAAGTTCTATTTAATGTTGTTTACTATATTTTGGTCCTGATTCTGAAAATATGTATATATATATATTTTGTTTTAAGAATGTTACGTCGATCTAAAATAATTTCTTCAAGTTTTCTGAACAATTTCAAAGGAAGCTTTTGATATTTTATGCATGATAAATTTTTACTTATTTTTTATAAATAAATATATATATATATATACCCAAGTAACATTTGCCAAGAGTAATACTCTAGAAAATTTGGAAAAGCTCTCATAAGGCTCTCATAACACACTTGGAAGCTCTCATAACATATTCTTATTACAAGAGTTAAATTAACTCTTAAAGTGTTCTTGTTATGAGATATCAACACTTCTAGTGTTAAAAATTCTTTTACTCTCATAGTAAAACTATTTTCATATATCTCCATTAAAAGTAAGAAAATTTCTATTCTCATAAAGTCTTTTTTATGAGATTTTAACTCTTGTAGAATTGTGCTCTTATAAGAATTCCTTTGTGAGAGTCTAACTTAAATAACACATTATAATAACATTAAGCTCATTACTTACCTTAAATTAAATTAATTTTTCAATTTAATACACGTAATTTTTCAATTTAATTCACAAAAAACTATTTCTTTTAATAAAATTCTTTAATACACGACTGTTAATAACAGAGAGCTTAAATGTTATATAAGTAACTAAATAAAAAAAAATCAGAGATCAATACTCTTGTAACAAGATCAATATTCTCATAACAAGAGTAAAAAGACTGATTTATACTTGTAGGAAGAGCAATATTCTCTTAAAAGTAAAAAGACTGATTTATACTTGTAACAAGATCAATGTTCTCATAATAAGAGTAAAAACATTAATTTAGTTCATGAAATATGAATTAAATTTCAAATTAATCTCATAAGAAGATCAATACTCTTGTAACAAGATCAATATTCTCACAAAGAGAAAAAAGGCTGATTAATACTTGTAACAAGATCAATATTCTCATTTGAGTAAAAAGACTGATTTGATTTTTTTTGTTTGTATGTAAAACACAAAGAAAGAGTTGTCTTCGCCAACTCTAAACATCAACTTTACTGCAAAAATTACGATTTCATATGATTTAAATGATGCATAGTTTATTTAAGATAAGCAAAAAAGAACACAAAGATTTTTAAGTAAATAAATAAATAAAAAATTTAAGTAAAAAAATAATAAGTTATTCAAAAATTATGGGATAATAAGTTAAATTTTTTTTTAACTATTTTACTTTCTTATATTTTTTTTGTAATGTTTATAATAGCATAGGGGAAATAAATAAATATTGAACAGCTATATGTTATACTAATTTAATAAGTTTCATGTGATACAAACGTAGTATAAATTTTGGCATACCTGAAACTTGTTTGTTTAGATATAAAAAAAAAATTTGAATTTTCTGAGAAAAAAAAAATATTTTGACACTGAAAAAAATTATCAAACAATACGTTTTGTCGAAATACTTGGAAATTAGAACAAATAAAAATTCAACAATATTATTTTTTTAAATATATTTCATATAAAATAAGTATTTTTAATAAAAATTATTTAAGGAGTTGAAATTTAGAGAAGCAATTTCATATTAGTTTATTTAATTTCTTGCAAATATATAAATAAGTATAATATGTAGGTTATAAGACACTGTTAGGTAATGTCAGTAAAAAATATTTTTAATGATATTTTTATTTCAATTAACTTTTTAACAGATAATTAATTATATTATATAGATATGGTGTTATCTAAATTCTAAAGTGACATCCAGACTTTTGAATACATATAGCCGGTTAGAAGATGCAAAAACTCTGCGTGTTTTTAAATTTATTAGAATTTATACAAAAATCATAATAGACTACCTATACTATTTCTAAATTATACTTCTAAAGTTATTTAACGCTTAAAAACACCAAATATGTATATTACATTAGTTAGTTACTGTTTTTTTTTAATTTCGTTTAAAAATAGGATTACCTTTTAATTTTTATAGCATAGCATGAATTAAAAATAATTTTTAGATTCCTGAATTTTACTCAAAACTTAAAAACTTATTCATATTTTTGATGAAGATGGTAATAATAATTATCCAAAATACAAAATTATAAATTTTGTGAACCTGGTTAAATATATTTTATGCGAACTAATAAGTTTTTAAAATTATAATAATATTTATATTAAATATTAATAACCTTGCCAGCTAATGCTATTAATAATAATAACAATAATAATGTTACATATTTATAATATTATTAACTTTATTTGATTTGTTAATAATTTTTTTCAGTGAATTATTCTCATATGAAGAGTTTTACTCTTATAAGAAGATCAATTACTAATCTTATCAAATAGCGGCCATATTATTCAGACTGTCTTTGTTGTTCTCAATCTTAACCCTTAGATTACTAAGTAATTTTTTTGAATTAAAAAATATGAAAAAATATTTCTTGTAAAAATTATTAAATTTTAATAATTTACAACATAAAATGATAGCTTCAATTCAATTTTAGAAATAATTTATTGTATTTTATATTCAGTTTTACAGAAATTTACTCGAATTTTCACATAAACATAGGTAGAAATAGAATAATAAGCCTTAAAAGGGTTAAAAAATTATTATTAAAATTTTTTAAATTTGAATTATTTTTGGCGCGCGTTGTTTTTTTTTCGAGCTAAAATGCCTACTTTTATTAATAAAATTTCAATGCCCGTAGTATTTTGGCTTATATTATTGACGAAATAGTTATTTTAGTTTCCTATAAATTATATGTTCATATTAAATCTAATATACTTCTTTATGATATTATACACATACATATAATTAAAAAGTTACTTTATTTAATCGCCACCAAAAATAATTCTAAAAAGCAATACGGATACATTTATATTATAATATGTTGGTTTCTCTTTCTACCAATAAACTATACTCTTTTGAGTATTGTATGAATGTATTTTAATACTCTCATAGTAGTGTTCTTATGAGCGTTTTATACTTATAGAACTCTTACAATGAGAGCTAAACTCTTGTTATGAGTGTTAATTAACTCTCATAACTGCGCCCTTTAACTCTTATAATGATCTCATAAGACTCTAGAAGAATTCTTCAAGAGTAAACTATGAGAGCAATACTCTCAGAATTAACTCTTAAAGAATTCTTCTAGAGTCTTATGAGATATATTTTGTTACTTGGGTATTTTCCTTTATTTTTTTAAATTTTTGTTATTCTAATTTTTTTTTTGTATTTTAACTTTTTTCTTATTGTGTGTGTGTTGGTGTAAGTAGTCTTTTGAAGGATATCTAAATTTATTATTTTGGTCAAATATAATTAATATTTCATTAAAAGATGATTTTTTTTTTATTTTATTCTTCATTTTTTTTTATTCTAATTTTCTAACTACAACAAAAAAAAAAATAAGAAAAACATCATTTAGCTATGGTAAACAAAATATGAAAAGTGCGGAGATATTAAAAAAGGAAAAAAGATATCTTTTGAATATAATTGTAGATGACCATTTTTAATAGTTTTCCCATTTTTTAAAAATACAAAATAAAAAAATTGTTAAGAAATATTGTGCTGTATCTTTTTGTCTGATCATAAAAGAAATGGGGTTTTTGATTTATTTTTAAATAATTATTATATTTCAGTTACAGTTTTTCTTTATAAATTTTTTGTTTTTTAAATTTACTTGACTTTTGATATTTGAAAAATAAAAATTACACAGTGGTAAGTTTTTTTTTTGAATTAAATATTTAATTTCTGATTCAAGACATTAAATATTCTTTTGATGAATTGAAGGCTGAAAAGAAATATTAGCGTGAAATAAAAACTGATTTTTATATAAATGGGGTATATTTACTTAAATAAAAGTTTTGAAAATATTATAATAATTATTTGTTTTTATAAATACTTCAAAAAAAATTGGTTACAAAACATCCTGTACCACTTACTATAGTTATGATGTAGAAAGATTTTTACTTTTATTTATATATTTAATATTACAAATTACAATGGGATTGACAATTTTAACAAACAAAAAACTTTTATTGCTATACTTTTTATAACTTTTTAGTTAAGTAACCTCGGCTACAAAAGCCATTATTTGTAAACAAACTTTTTTATATATCCAAAATGGGCCTTGACAGTTAAATGAATAAGCTAATTGCTTGTTAACCGAGGCTTGGAAACTGTGTGAAAATCGAACTTGCAATGTCTCGGTTAAAAAGCCATTTACTTACAAACTACACTAATGGGTTCCAGGAATATGACGGTTCGAAACATTTTTCAAATAAAGCATATCGTTAAAATATTCAATTCTCTATTGCATACTTTGAGGGATTAAGTATTTATTAAGTCACGGCAAACGAATTTTAAGGAAGCACTACAAATTCTTTTATCTCTAAATTTGATTTTTTAAGTTCCCGTATCATTAAATATTGTTTTCAAAATATCTCTATGCCTCTTGGTTTTTAGAAACTACAGTAGAAAACTAAATACCTTATTATTTCCTTATTATTCCCCTAGGGAACATAGGGCTTCCACGTAGCCTCTCCAACTGTCCCTATTTAAGGCTAGTCTCTTTATTTCTGAATAGGTTTTTCCCGATAGGTCACATTCTTTCTGGACTCCTTCAGGTTGTCTTTGGTCTTACCACATTTCTCCTGCCCTGTGGGTTCCAATCTAGGATTTGGCGTGTCACTGATGTTATTGGCTCCTTAGAATATGACCAATCCACTTCCATTTCTTCTTTTTGATTTTGATCCATATCGGCTCTTGTTTTGTCATCACCCAAAGCTTTGCATTCATTATTCGCCTAGGCCAGAATATTCGTGACATTTATTCAAGTCTTGTATTTTCTGTATGTTGTTTCTTGATACAAGCCATGTTTCGCTTCCATATAGCAGTATTCATTTGACACATACTTCGAAAATTCTTTTCTTTGTTCCGCGGGCTATGTGTGTTGACATCCATCCTGCTCATAGCCTTCCGAAGGCATTTCTAGCTTTTGCTATTTTATATTCTATGTCACTATTTGCACCACCATCTTTCGTTATTATACCTCCCAAGTATTCAAATTCTGCTACCTCTTTTATTTGGGAATTGTGTATGACTAGTGGTATTTGGCTTGTGTTGTTTATCCCCATACATTTGGTCTTGTTTATGTTTATTTTTAAGCCTATTTTTTCAGCTTTTTCTGCCAATTTATTGATGGTGGTTTGCATTTTTTCTGCTGAGTGGGTTAGTAGAACAATGTCATCCGCATATTCTAGGCTTTGCAGTTTCTGTGAGAGTTGCCATCTAATCCTTTGCGTAGTGCTGTTAAATCTCTCATACATTTATCGAGCACTGTTATGAATAACAGTGTCGATAAAGGGCATCCTTGTCCTACTCCAATAGTTGTTGTGATTGGAGTACCCAGCTCACCAATATGCGTTACAACTATTGCATTTGCAACTTTTATCATGCCTATGATTTTTGCTGGAATTCTGTGTTTCTTAAGTGTGGCCCATATCGTATAAAAACAATAACTGTATAAAATAGTTAAAAATTGATTTTACAGTTAATAGATTTTAAAATTACTCTAAAATATTTAATATGGTAAATTTTGAATTAAGAAGGAATTGACAGTTAGATTTAAGATCTGTTTTCTCTCTTTTTCGAGTTTTTGATATGCGAGCAATTGTTCCGAACCTAGCTAAAATATTCCTTTACTTTCTTTTAAAATACCAACATTATTAATTACATTAAATATTAATTTAACCCATTACAATTAGAAATGAAAAATTATTTAGATTAATTAAAATACTTAATACACTATTTTTAATCAAAAACAGGAAGTTTATATTAATTTAATTCTTCAATTTTCATAATTTCAATTCCTTTTCTCTCAATTCTCTGTTTATCATCTCTTAAATGTTGTTTTTTTTTGGATATTTTATTAATTCGTTTTAAATATAAAAAATTTATTATTATTACGAATTCAAAAGTATTGATAAAAATAAAGAACAACGATATATATGGAATAAAATAAAAGTACAACAACAACAACAAAAAAACAAAAGCACCTGTTTCCGGACATAATTTCTGGTTATCCGATTTTTTAATATAACCAAAATGTACAACTGACATGGAGATTTATGATGGAGATATTCTTCTTTTTCCATGTTTTTTTTTTTTTGTTTTGTATTTCATACTCTGTTTTTATTATTTTTCTTTAAAGGATTTAAGAGTTTACAAGTTGGACATTTGATAGCCTTTTGTAAAAGTTGGGATAAACTACAAACTAAAAAAAAACAAAATTTATGTAAATGTAAAAAAATTGAATGTAAAACAGAAATTCTCAAAGTTTTATGATTTGAAGTACACTTACAATGAGATTTGGTACATATATACACGAGTATGTGCGCTTCAACTTTGTACACTGCTTACAGTTAAAATTGAATAGAAACTTAAGATGTCGATATTTTAGATTATAATTTTAAATTTTAAATTGACTTTTAGAACTTTTCAATTTATTTTGTTTTTTTAGTAAACGTTCGCCAGTCATTCCGCGTTGAGTTTAAGAACTGCTTTATTAAATTACAAAATGCTTTGCAAGAGGTTTCTTTGTTTTATATTGTAATATGCACTATTTTGTTTTTGTTTTTTATTGTATTTTCAATAAACACAATTTTTACAATCAGTATTTTTATCGTTTATTTTTTTTATTTTTAATTTTAAATTCTTAAAAAATTTATTTTTATTATTTTTTTGTTTCAGTATTTTAAAGAATAATAATAATTGTCTACTGCCCTTTTGCTCCCTATCTCTTGTTTTTGTTTTTTGTTTTTTTTTTTTTTGTTTTTTATTATTATTATTTTCATTTATTCCTTAGGTTTTGTTGTTGTTGTTTTCCTTTACCGCTTAAAAAATTATACGAAACCGTATTGCATTGCATTGCATTTTGTAGGGATTATTGAAAAAAAAAAAAATAACAAAAAAATTAAAACGAACACAAAAAAAAGCAGCGAAATTATTACCATCACTTTGGCTTGAGGTTATGAAAACCATTTTACAAAAATAAATTTTTATTTGCTTCTCGTTGGTTGTACAAACATGTTGCACTTCCACATTATTAATAGAGTTAAATTATTTACATATATATAAATATATATATATATATATATGAAGTTTCGTAAACATATTTATAAACATATAAATTCAATAAGTTGTTCATTTATGGAGTTTTTATGTATACAAATACATATACATAAAAATAGGTATATATGTAATTGTATAATGTAATTGTAGACTTAAATGCATCTAAAAATGAATAAAATGTAAGTGAATTTTTTGTCTGCGGTCTGGGGAATATAAGTGCAACCGAAAATTGAATTTAATAGAATGAAATTGTAAAAATTAATTTTTATTATTTACTTAAGTAATAAATTTATATTTTATATAAATTATAACAGATGAATATACATACATTAAAGTATATACGTATATTTGTAATAAAAATCTATTAAATAAAAGTTTAAATTAAAATGTCAATTATAGTTTTTGAAAAGCCCCACAAAAATGGTATTGTCACAAAAGTTGAAGTTATGGCAAAAGTTTGGAAAACTAATAAGTCATTTCTGAACATTTCTGACTAATTTTTCAAGTTTTATTTTTTAATATAACTATTATTTAATAATTAACTTCTCTGTTATGGCAATTCAAAATTTTCCAATTTATATAATAAATGAATTTCGATTTTTCAAATGTATTTTGACTAATATTATTCAATTAAAAGTAGATACCATTATCTTAGTATATGTATCTTCAATAGTAAATATGTACCTTGAAGATGAGATAAATAAAATAAAATTCATACAAGTTCTAATTTTTTAAACCTGTTATTTTACTTAATAAAATTTAATAAAAAATGTTTAGTTCATAATAAAATATAAACTTAATAAAATTATATATATCCCGAATCCCGCCCATTTTTCTTAACGGAATATTAAAGTGTACTTATTCATATATATATATATACCAATACCTACATGTAAAATCCCAGTTAAAAAATTTAAAAGAAAGCATTAAAACTAAACTTACAAAATAAAATTAATGACCAGTAAGCAACTTGCGCACCACAAAAAGAATTTATACCTATATATATAGGTTTATATATACATATGTACCTTCTTTATAATCAACAATTACAAGTTTACAATTTTAAGTACACATTTAACCATTTATATTTATTACTAGGTGGATAAAATATATATATTTATACTATCTATATGTATATATGAATGACAAGCTAGAAACATCATGTGTGTATTTCATTACGTTTAAAACAAAACAAAAAAAAAGTTACATGTTCGTAAGATGATCGTGTGTATTTTAAAATAGTATTTTCATTGGTTGGATGCCTCTGGCAACACCCTAAAGATAGAAATCATTATCTGAAAATGATGATAAGCCAAAATAGTGTTTATTCACCAACTTAGTATTTAGATTACGCGTAATGTTTAACATTTGTTATAACTATGAATAAAAGTCAAAAAAATGTAAATTATATAAATGAATTCACTTCACCTATAAAGTCACTTATATTTTCTTCAGAATTTTAACTGTGAGTGGGGTTGTTATGGTATAGAGCTTGAAAAATTTTACAGCTGCATTTATTAGCTTTTTTTTTAAATTGGGTATATAAAATATATATATATACATACACTAAAGTATGTCTCAGTTTTGTCTTTATGAAATGTGTATAAGCACTTTCAATGTAAAATTCATCCTCAAACCTCACTTCCCTCTAAATGCCAAAATCCTGCAGTCTCATAAATATTCATAGGCATGTGATTATGATTAATACAAAATAGAGTTACACTGTAGAGTTGAAATTAAATTTTTCACTAACTAACTTAATTGTAAAATACAATTTAACAAGACTTTCAGTCTTATGCAAGAGTCAATAAGTATGTTTTGATTTATATTTTCAATTATTTTTTTTTTAATCCAACCAATCAATTTTAAGTTTTAATTTGAAATTAACAGAATTATAGGTAAAATTAAAAATGAATCAATCAAAAATAGTAAAGTAAAAGCATTATAATTATAAAATTTAATTATGTCAATGAGTTTTTTAAAATTTGATGGATCAGAAACTTTCAAAATTAATTATTAAACGAAAGCATTAATTACTTTAACTCATATTATTATTATGAAATACATTGTATGAAATTGTATTAAATTTTATCAAAATAATTCAAGTTTTTGCCTTTTTGTGATACTAATTTTAAATAAAATAATATTATGCTATTCGTATAATTGTTTTAAAAGCAATTTAAAAATCATTTGATTTAACTGACAAAAATAGATTGTATTTCAATAGTGTAAAAAATAATTGTACATTGAAGGTGAAGGGAACTTAGTTGTTTAACTATTAATCAAAAGTAATCGTATTAATGAGCAATCCAAAGACGACCTATATGGTGGACCTATATTAATTCTATTAATTTATTTATAAAAAGTTCCCTTTCGCATACAATGTGGTAAGTGCTTTGTAAAAAAAATATTATTTTTCATTAAAATATTTATAGACTCGAGAAACTCTCATTCCCTTGGTTAATAAACCAAATGCCGACCAACTTGCACACCACTAAGGCTATTTTAAGTTAGTTCTAAACTATAAAACCTTAATACTAGAAATCTAAAAGCCTTTCTATATTCCGTTCTAATCCACATAACTGAAACTCAGAATTACTCAACTCATTACTCAACCCAGAGAAAGCTCAGAATTTACTACTTTTGCTCAACTTTTTTTTTTAAAATTTACTAAATTTTTTCTTCACCAATAAATTTACTTGTCTCATTACCAAACTTTAACAATTGAAAATTAAAAAATAGTTTCTTGAAAACATCCCTCTAAATTTTTGTATAAAAGTAAACAAAAATACAGTGATCTTCCAAACGTTTAAAGTTAGATAATCAGATTCTAAGCACCACCCAGACATTTAAAAATATCGTATAGGTTTTTATGAAACCAATTATTGTATTCTGCATCATACTACCAGTCATCACTGCAGTTCAAAATTTTACATATTCATATTTTACCGGCTATATATCAATCTAAAGATTTTATAAATTTATTTTCAATAATTTCAACTTAATCTATTATACATTATTGCAAACAACTTTGTAACTCTTGGTTCTGATTAGTTTTTTTGAGATCAATGGTCTTCAAATGGTCTTCTTCTCCATTTAAAATAATGAAAATATTTCTGTCTAATTTACTTGTATTAACGTGTATTAACTTCACTGATCAAATATAGAGCCTGATTAACTGGATCGAAACAATATGATACAAACATTTCCATTCTAAAAATTTGATTATTTGATAAGTTTTTTTTTTTTTTTTTGTATTAAACTTTTATTATTGCCTTTATTACATTCTTTATTTTAACTTAGCCTATTATTTTATTAACATTTAATTTAATATTTAATTTTTACGTTAATTATTTTTCTAATTTATATTTTAATTTTCTTATTAGTTAGAGTAAAAACTCTATTTATTCCATTTTTTATGTAGTATTGTAAAAAATTATGGCGAAAAAAAAAATCAATATTAAATCTTACTTATTTTTAAAAAACAACCTAACCTATTCCTTATTCTACTTAATCTATCTTAAAACTATACTAAGCCTAAACTAAAACCTAATTTGTAATTATAATACTTATTTATGTTAATTGCGGGTTAACCAACCACCAATATTCTTTTTTAATTTTTTTATCTTTATTAGTAATAGACATGTCGTATATCAAACTTTCTCCATTAATATTGCCCGGGTTATACTCTATTGCCTTGCATGTGGCCCGTCTACTATAGTGGTATAGTATGGGGACATGATCTTGGTTTTGGATATAACCATTTTTATCAAGAAAAATGAAATGCTCAGGGGCTATAAAACCCGTGAGCAAGGTTTTTCTTATGTACTCCTCATTGTGGTAGTATATATGTGATATAAGACCATTTTCTGGAGTGTTTTGTGCTCTCTCATAGTGTTTTCTGACAAGTTTTATTATTAAACCGTCAATTCTGTGTATGTTTGATGCCTTATACAAATATTTGTTTGAGTAGAAATGTTTGTAATCGGAGTCGGGCTTTTTATTTATATTAGTACAAGTTCTTATGCACTTTCTTTCTAGCTTACGTAGTTTTTCCATTAAACTTGCGCTAATGTTGTACCATGGGTACTCCATACACAAGTGTTGGCCTAACTAATGTTTGATAGCATATTATTTTTACTCTATTACTTATATTTTTATTGTAAAAGAGTTTTTTTGCTGCCATAAAGGATTATAGATAAGCAATCTCTTGAATTTCTACAATTTCCTAAAGAAATGCTTAAAATATTTAAGTGTTGAAAAAAAACCAAGAGTTTTTAAAAAAGTACACTTCAAAAACTACAGAATGTTTCATACCGAGTTTTGATTAAGAAAACTCAGGCTGATTCTCAAGGAAAATTTTTTTAAGGATCTAACTTCTCCCAAAATTCAAGTTTCCATCTTAAGCTGTTTAAAATATATGAGGGATCGAATATTTTGCATAAATTGAATTTTACATAACGGTAAATTAAAGTACCGTGAGAAGTTTCCAAACGGTGTAGAAGTTTTTTTAAATACACAGACAGACGATTGGCTGGACAGATTAAAACTATATAAACACTTTTTTATAAATTTTTTTTGAAAATGTGCTAAAAATCGAATAAAATTGACTTAACGTACAAAATTGCAAATATTGAAGTTTACAATATGCAATTTTTTTTCAAATCATAAAAAAATCAGTCGCAAAAATAACATTTTCATAAAATCAAAAAAAAAAAAATTTAACGCCTTTAGGAAAAATTTACAACAACAACAATAACAAAATATGAATATCCATTACGTCATAACCCAAAAAGATATAAAATTCAATAAAAGTATTATAAAAAAATCCTAAACTACAAAAACTTTCTCCTAAAAAATAATCTAAACAAAAAAATCAGAAATTCACAAAAAAATATTTAAAAATCAAAAATTTCCATTAAAGTGGGTGGAGGAAGGTTTGAAATATAAAAAAAACCACAACCCTCTATTATCCATCCCTCTAGCAAAAAAAAAAAATAAAATATTTTATAACCAGAAATTGAAATAAATTTTTTTTTTTTATATTCTTTGCGTGTATGTTTTTTATTTATTTATTTTTTATTTATTATTATTATTATTATTAATATTATGCATGTATTTTGAAAATTTAAATTTTAACTTTATTTTCCTTTATTTGAAATTTCAGATTTTTTTTCCTTTTTCAATTTGGAAAATCGACCAGCAAGCGGAAAATAAAGCAACGAACGATATATCATGAAATAAATATATACAATAAATAATAAAAAGAATAAAAAGAAAAAAAAAAAACTATATAACAACAAGGATCAAAAAGCAGCATCAACAGCAGCAGCTGTTCAATTTTCCACAATATCCGTCCATCAGGAAAAAGGAAGTTGAAATAAAAAAATAAAATAATAAAAAAAAAAAAACAGCACCGCCATTATTACAAAACAAAATTTTTTTTATTTTTATTATTTTGATTTTGTTTTAAATTTCAAAAATCGAAGACAGAAACCAAAATATAGCATCCAAAATCCATCTCTCTTAGAACAATACTCGTATAATATAAAAGGAAAGAAATTAAATTAAAAAAAAATCTTTGGCATAATTTGATTGAATATATAATGTTTTTTTATTCATTTTTATGTTTTTTTGTTTTTTTTAGCAGAAAGATGAAAGCAATGAAAGTAAGATTATAAAATCTTTGCTTTTGAAAAATAAAAAAATAAAATTAGAAATAAATAAAAAATTTAGATATATTATTTACACATTTTAAATCGATATATGAACTGATTTAACAATTGAATATTTCAGCATATTTTAAATAAGCTAACTTTTGGTTGTTGTTCTTTGAAGGTTGTTTTGTTCATTTTTTGGGTGGTAGAAACACTTATCATATCATTTAAGAGATATCATGTAAGAGATTTCAAAGTTGTTTGATCTGAAAACTATGAAGTCTTTGTATTTATTTGAAAACGCTTGTAATTTCAGCAAAACGAATATGATTATATAATTATTAAATGAATCAGAAGATAAAATTATGGTATACCATCTTACAATTATGGGCGCTTTTCTTTTTCTCATCAGAGCAGAGCCAGAGCTGTCAAACTAAAAACATATGTTCTTTTTGTGCTCAGATTATCCAGATTATCCATTTTGTGTTTCTTTTTTAACTCGAAGAGTGCTCAGAGCACGATCTATGAGCTCGTAAAAATTTCTCAGATTTCACAGAGTTGTCAAACAAGGAAACGTCAAATTAAGAATAAAACAATAAAAACGCCATTAAAAACAATATCTCGTATATCACGACATTTTGTATTTAACTTTTTTTTTGATTTGGAAGGTTAAAATTGAAAAAAATTTTAAGTCTTTTGGATTTGAATTTTATAAAATAAATTTTGCAAAGTCAAAAAATAATGACGTTAAAAAATATTTTGGATAAAAATTGACAATCTGTGCTCTGAGCATTTCTTTTTTAACTCAAAGCGTCACAGTTCGAATAAAATTTAAATTTGAGCATAGTTTGCTCTGATCGCTCGACATCTGCTCTGAGCACTGATCTGATGAGAAAAAAAAATAGCCCTATAATATAGATTTATATTTGAAATATACCATTTTGGTTGTGTTAATAACAGATAGTTGTAATCTCTCATTCGAAGGACCCAAATCTAAAACCAATAAAAGTTAAAATATTTAGTTTTGAATTTCGACCAGATTCTGATGACGGGTACAAAAAAGCCTATGGTATTAAGGCATACAAGGTCTTATTTCCATGTCGAAATAGAAACTGAACCTAACTCACAAATGTATAAAAGAAGGAAAGATTTCGGTTAGAAAATCAGGATTTTAAAACTTTTTTAAAGTGGATGTGGGAGCAGCATCACTTTTCAAATTCATAATAAGACATAACGCGAAATTTCGCGAATTAGGCGTTATTTCTCAATTGAACCTTTCCGATTCTAATATGGTTTCTTAAACTAATAGCAATTATTTGAACACAAAAACAAATCAATATCACAATTAATATTTTAATATTAATAATAAGAAATATACGAACAAATAAACATATTTAACTAAAGAAATAAAAAATGTTAAAAACCATTTTTATTTATACTTATAACTCACAGATACTCAAATCGAATTGAATCAATTGAAATTTGACAGATTTTTATTGTCTGATACTTGCGTAAGTTATATAAAACATAACTTTAAGTAATTTAAAATTTTAAGTTATTTGGGAGGGGCGTTAGAATTGGTTACAAATTAAAGAAGCTCGTTACCAATTAATAAAAAAAAAAAAACTCCGCCTTTATCTTTCATATACTTATTGGCAAAAAAGCAATTTCTTTTTTATATCTAATTCTGTTTTAACTGAAATTCATAAAAGGAAATTTTAACAAACAAGAGGAATTCCCCTTATTATGTAATATATATTCAATAATATTGGAGTTTGCAAACCCAGATTTTGTAACCGATTATAAAATTACTTCGTTTTATACTTAATATCGTTTGAATTTATTTCATCGCACCATCTATTAAGCTAAAAGTAAAATAAAAGTTAAGGTTGGTTTAAATATAAAGTTTATATACGGAAAGAACAATTTTTGTGAGATTTACTTACAGATTAACAGTTTATTTAATTCCATTTCAAAAATTTTGTTTTAATTTAGATGTTCTCTTGAGCAGTTGTAGATATTAATGTATCAGCTTACATAAATCTTAAAAATAAATAATTTGAATGATTTCAAAAACAAATACTTAAAAAAATTATTTTGTAATTTTTAATTAAATTGTTAAATTTATAAAATTCTATTCTTAAAAAGACAATAATTGTAATTAAATCTATTGTTGCATTTACTTAAAAAGGAAGTAAAAAAAACTTTTTTATTTATTTGTAATTTGAAAACAATTCATGTTCTATTCTTACAAGAAACTTTTGAGTACTTTTTGTTTTTTAAGGAATAAGAATTTTATCACTCAATAATCCCACTTTTGTATCTGAAAATAAAAAAGTACAAAAAAAAAATAGCAAATTTCTATGTTTCTTTATTCAGCTTTTTTTTCACATCTTTTTTTTTAGCTTTAGGTTAAATTTAATTCGGATGTAGTACTTAAATGCCCTTTTTTTTTTTTGCCATGACATATGAATACATTCTCAATTTTTTCATATTACACATGCATCATATATACCCATATATTACAATATGAAGTCCTGACGTTTAAAACTTAAATAAAATAAAAAAAAATGAATATGAAATATAAAAAAAAAAAAAAACATTTAATGTCTGCTGAAAAATAAAGAACAGAAATTATAATATTATTTTGTAGTACACAGATTTTTAGTAGAACATTTTTTCAAATATATATATACAAGTAAAAAAAATATTACGTTATGCATAGATACAATTTTTGTATCTATAGATTTTACCTGTATTTAATTCAACTCATCCTTTATTTTATTACTGAATCTTCTTATTTTGATGATTTTACCTTTAATTTGCATGTATTTGTAACAAAGAATATTGTTCATATTGTACTTTATAATCCTGACAAATAGTCTTCCCTTTTATCTTTAGTCTATTTTCAAATATAAAATGAATGGAAGAATAAAACATTTTAGCAAAATAGCAAAAAATAAAATTGTAAAAAAATTTTTCATCAGCACATGTTTTATGGGTACAGATTCACGTATAGTTTTGAATATGTATAAGTATTTATTTGTACATATTAACAATGTACATATATACAAATGTTTGTATGAATATACTTAAGTTGTATATGTTGTCGAATTGTCGAAAAACAGCAATACCCAATTTGCAACCCTTATGGCTGAACAGATCCCTCCTTCAGGCTATACTTCAAACATCTCGCATCAATAAAAAATATAAAAACATAAAATGATATTCCAGCCCCTTGTTTTTTTTTTCTTTTTTGTTTTTTTTTTTGCTATTTGTCGCATTATTAACAACTAGAGTTGGTTGTTATGTGCCCAGATTTTTAGATTTAAAATTATTGTGATTTTATTTTATTCTCTTTTTTTTTCGTGTTTTTTTTTTTTTTATATTCAATGCAATTTTCATTTAGTTATAGAAAGTATTTTAATTTATTGTACTTTGTACTCATATTGTACTCACACACAAATCAACTACTATAATAAACATTTAGAAAATAAAAGGATGAAATTAAATGAAATAAAGTTCTTTGATGCTTTGTAACTAAATTGAAATTACAATGTCAAAAAGTTGGAACTAGAATTTAGTACAATCGACTTTAATTTTATTTTTAAAAATAGAAAATCAAAAAAAATTCCAAAAATTTATGAAATTTTGATATTTAATATTTTGAATAGATTTTGTTAAATCTTGTTAAGTTAAATTTTGTAAGTCAATTCACAGGAAGCTTTAAAATGAAAGTTTATCAATAATTATTATTAAGTTTTATGCATAGTTTTTTTAAGCGTTAGCTCTTCCACTGTTAGACGAATAACCTTGCTATACCATAGGTACATGTTGGAACAGAGGTTCATATTATATTCGTATTATTAGAATTGATCTTTTTATTTTATAGTGTAACATTTTTGTATTTGAGTTATATGGTATTCTATATCTGTGAATTATATTATTAAATTAAATTATTTGTTTATATTTTGCATTTGTTTATATTGTTATATTAATGTACTTTATTTTTTATTAAAGATATATAATTATTAATTACTGATTAAGCCATTAATTTGAACCCAATGGCGAATGGTAGCTGAGTCGAGTCGAAAACCAGAAAAGTTTTTTCACTTTCACTGGGATTCGAACCCGGGCCTTTTGCATTAAAGGTCGGCACACTAACCCCTGTGTCACCCAGTCGCTAAATAATTAAATAGTTAATTATAAATAACCAGGAATATTGAGATTATATTAATGGGGATATTCCGTTACATATTTTTATTTTGATTAGCACGATAAGGAATCAAAATGTTTTAAATATTTTTGGCAATATTTTCTTTAATTAAAAATTCTAAATAATTAAAAATTAACACGAAGTTCTGATAATTAATTTTTTTTAGAATTTTTGGCTGCAATAAAACTCTAATTTAATTAATTTATACTCAACCAATATCCTTGGCTTATCCTTTCATGTACATATAGTTGAAGTCAAAGTTAGTTTAACTATTTTTTTTTTGTGATGTTCTGTTTTTTTTTTTTTTTATTTTGTTTTTAAATAAAATGGTAAAAAAAATAAAGAAAACGTAACAATATTCGCTATTACATCGAAAAATTCAACGAGCAGAGAAACAAAAGTTTAAAATAAAAAAAAAATAAAATAAAAGTTTTAATTACTTTGAATTTGTTTCAAAAGTTCGTTAAATATTCAAATAAATTAACAAAAAAAGTTAATATTAGTAAAGTAATAATACAGTTAGAATAATAATTCATTCTTTTTTATTTAATTTCTATTTATTTTTTTGATTTTATATTCTTTTTTAATTTTAATCAATATTATTTTTGGAATTGTAAAGTTTTTGGGAAAGTTTTTTTATTTTTTAATTTGGAAATGCTAAATGATGACTAGTATAATCAACTTTAAATAGGAGATCGGGCAGTTAAATAGACAGATTTATCTAATTAAAATTAATTTTGTATTGACAATTCAATAGTTAAGTTAGGTTGGAGGTATGAAATTTAAGTAAGTAATTTCTATAATGTATACAGTTTATCTCAGTAAATTTTTAAAAAGTAAAGACACTACTTTGAAAATTTTTATAAAATATGTGGGCTCTACAATCTGAGAGCGGACCGAAATCTTTTTATTTTTAATTTTATTTACCATCATAATCTTCTTTTTTCATTAACTTACTTTTTTAAAATCTCTTTTTTGTAAAATCTTATATTTTTAAAAATCTTCTTTTTCAAAATCTATTACTGCAATATCTTATTTTATTATTAAAATCTAATTGCGAATAAATAATTATTTTCCCTAGATCTTAAATATTTTTGCTAGGCTCCAGGAGCTGAATTCTACAGATGGACTTTAGTTTTTATTGAATATTACAATTATATTACTTTAACAAAATTGAATTATCTTGCAAACATAAGGTTCTAGCATTTCACTTGCCACTCAATCTTTATTAGGAACTAAAATTTTTATAACAGTGTTAAGTTAGCCCCCCTTCCCCCTATACCGCCAAACCTGGTCACATGGAAATGATTTTAAAAAGTTTCGTACGATTTTATTTTGTAAGAGAATTTTAAAGTCGATTTTATTTAATATTTTTATCATTTTAGTTTCTATTAAAGTTCAGGGACTAAATTTCTTAAACAATCTGGCTATTTCACAAGATTCAAACTGACTATTTCACAAGACCGCCAAGTTGGGGCTTTGGTGCAAGTATTTAAACTTTTTTCTTCGAAAATGACAACGGTTTGACCGATTGACTTAAAATTTTGTATATGTGATGCTCCTTGAGAATTGAGCTGACACAATTAACCGTTTATAATTAACCAATACTGCTTTGCCCAAAGAGAAAGCCTCAAACATTTTTTTGTTGAGTTCCATTAACCCATTGCGGCACAGCGGCAATATAGATTTTTGGGTTACTTTACTCTAAATTAGAAACGGTTTGAACTGTTGACTCCACATTTTATATGCGTGAAGCTACTTGAAAATGAAGTTGAGTCTGTTAACAGGCTTAGTGTTTGGTAACACATGTTAGTCCTATGACTGGTCAAAAAAATTTTTTTGGAAGTAAATAACGTTCAATTTTGGAAAGTTGTTTGCCCTGCTTTGAATAACAGAAAGTTTCAAAAATGACTAGAATAATCCTAGAAAAATTGCTTTCATGCATTTTAAAAATTTACCGTGGGTAATTTTTGTGTTAATTTTTTGCAGTAACATCAACTTCAATTCGGGTATTAGCTTGTTTGATATAAAATAAAATTTGACAGGTATAAATATAACCTAAAGTTTGACAGGTAACAAAGTTTCGTTTTACAGGTTAAGTGCGTTATATTCAATCAAACTAAAAATATTTTTTAATAATTTTATTTTAATTCTAGTATCAAGAACAATTGCAATTGGTTTGGGTTCGACTTAAGTATATAACGGCATAGTTCGTACAGATTTGATGTTTTGGATAACTTTTGATTTTCATTTAAATAAAAGTTAGAAATTTAAAAAATCAAAATAAATGTCACTATTTCTATCTGAAAATTCGTATTTATAAATAACTAAACCAAATTAAGCTAAGTCTAAAGCTACTTGAAATCATCTTTCAAATAATATTCAACTCAATATTATTCGTACAATATCTTAAAACGAAATTACAAAAAAAAAATGTTTAACTAAAAAATAATAACAAGAGTATAGAGCGCTCGTATAATAGAAATCTTGTTATTGTACAGCTATAACATCAATAAATACGCCCCAAGATATATTTATGTCTGAGAAGAAACAAATGAATATATAAATATATATATAAAAATATGAATGTATGTGGTATGTACGTATATATGAGATAAAATTTAATAAAATACATAATATATACATATACATTGTTGTTGGAAGGGAAAATCTATAAAAAAAAAAAAATTTTCCAAATTAGGTAAAATTGAAAATAACGCAATGCTATGTGCCATACTCTTATATCAACAATATATTTATAAATACTTACTTGTGTCCTTTTTGTTCTGTTTTAGTTCAAAAAGTTTCAAATGCTGTTAATTTTGTAAATTAAGCCTATAGTTATACATGTATACACTTTAATATTCTTATTTACTCCCATATATTATCTATACATATATAATGTGTATATACATATACATATTTATATATTAAAACTATACAAGTATATTATAATTAAGAAATTTAATTTATATAAAAGTTGATTGAGGCAATTTTAGTAACAGGATATTAAAGTCCTTAATGTACAAATTAGATTTTTTGTTTGTTTGTTTTAAATATTTGTTGTTGTTTTTATTTTTTAGTTGATTTTAGATAAATATATAAAAAGAAATTTAAATTTTAGAAACATTATTTAATATTAGTTATGAAATTTTTTTATAGAATTAAAATTTAAGTAATTACTATTAAACATTTTCATATAAAATATTGGAGATCTAATTCAAATAGTAGCTAGCAAAGACCCCTTTCAAGATATTGTAGCTAGAATCTCTAACTACCAAGTTTTAGCATCCTGAATTGCAGAGGCAGCAACAACTGAAGTACAATAGAATATTTTGACTGAAATTAGATACCTACTATAATTAATAATTATCTAATAAATAATTTCATAAACTACATAAATGGCGTAGTAGTTAAAGAGGCCGAACTTCCAAGAGGAAGGTCTCAGGTTAAAACCCTGGTCAGATAATAATTAATAAACAACAACTTTATCATAAAAGTGGTTTAATATCATATTAGTTTATATCGGAATTCAAAATAAGATAGTATAAAAAAATATATAAAGTGTAAGATAATAGATGGATTGTGTGGCGGCATGACATTTGTCCCCTTGCCATTGGTCCCCAAGGGACTAATGACACACTAAAATGTGCCATTAGTTCCCGGGGAGAAATGACACACCTTAGTGTGCCATAAGTCCCCGAAATATGTGACATTATTCCCCGCAAAAATTTTTTGTTTAGAATTATAACTAAATTGTAACAAACAGAGAATGTTGCTCTTTTCCAAAAAAATTCAAAAAGGTTTTGGAATTATTACTAAATTGTAAGAAAAAAGAGATTGTTGCCATCAACATTCAAAAGGGCAACATTATGTTTTTTGTTAGTCCCCATTTAAATTTCTTTATCACAATCAAGAACATAATCAATTTATTTATTTAAATTTAATGCACCTGCTTCAATGATTACAAGGGTGAGAGGCAATAAACCTACGGCTCTTTTCCAGAAAAATTATTTATTAAAATAAATTAACGGCCTTTTTCCAGAAAATTTATTTATTAAAATAAATTAATAAAAAAATTTTCTGGAAAAAGACAATATACCTCCATTAAAAATGTTGTAATTGCGGGGTTGGGTACGAAATTCCAAAAAAAAAATTCCATTTCCGAAATTCCATTTTCATAATTCCAAAAAAAAAAATTCCAAAAAAAATAATTCCAAAAAAAAAAAATTCCAAAAGAAAAAATTCCAAAAATCAAAATTTAATGACAAACTATGATGTAATTATTTTTTACATGCATATTTTAACAAATAAAAATTTAAAAATAGTGGGGGCTGCCCCCAAACCCCCGGTAAAAAAATTATTAAAACCCTGATTTTGAATCCAACTCTAAAATCCCTCCTAATTCAGAATCTCACGTATACAAATATATAAATATTCTGAAAAAAGTGGCAATCCTGATTTTGAATCCAACTCTAAAATCCCTGCTAATTATTTTTTACATGCATATTTCAACAAATAAAAATTTAAAAATTGTGGGGGTTGCCGCCTCCAAACCCCCGCTAAAAAAATTATGGAAACCCTGATTTTGAATTCAACTCTAAAATCCCTCCTAATTCAGAATCTCACGTATACAAATATATAAATATTCTGGAAAAAGCGGCAATCCTGATTTTGAATCCAACTCTAAAATCCCTGCTAATTATTTTTTACATGCATATTTCAACAAATAAAAATTTAAAAATAGTGGGGGCTGCCGCCCCAAACCCCCGCTAAACAAATTATTGAAGCCCTGATTTTGAATCCAACTCTAAAATCCCTCCTAATTCAGAATCTCACGTATACAAATATATAAATATTCTGGAAAAAGCGTATAATCCTGATTTTGTAACAAACTCTAAAATTCTTGCTCGCTAAAGCTATGGAAATATTTTTTGTGGATTTTTTTTTTCTTGGAATTTTTTTTTTGGAAATTTTTTTTTTTCTTCTTTGGAATTTTGTAAATTTGAAATTTTTTTTTTGGAATTATGACACCATCCCGTTATTGCGTTTACTTAAGTCAAAAATTTTAAACTTACAATATGTATACGGTTTTTAAAAACAAATTTGAAATTTCGTTATGTTTCTATTGCAATTATCAAACAAAATTTTTAAATTATTCAGGAAATTCTGATTTGCGTATATTCAGTGTCATTACTCCCCGGGGGTACTTTAATTTTGTACTTTAATTTTTAAAACCTGATATGTAATTTCTCCCCGGGAACTAATGGCACATTTGAGTTAAGGGGACAAATGTCATGCCAACGGATTGTGTATGGTAGAATTCATAAAACGGAGCTTGAGCTCAAATTTAAATTTTTTTAGAAAAATTACTTGACCTTACCTATTTTTGTTCAAAGAGAGAGTTGTGAGTTCAAACTCAGGTTTATTCATTCGACCGATAATCTACAACCGAGTAATCAATGGCTTAGTATAAAAATAATGATTAATGAAACTGAAGCTTAGACTAAATGACTGGATGAATGTCCTATACTCCTTATAGGATTTAAAAAAGAAATAAAAAAACAATCACCTTGAATTAAAAAATTAAAAGATTTATAGTAAAATACTTAATTAACCGCAACCTTAACCGTTAATTATAGTTAAATATTCCAAATTTGATATAGTGCAATATCAGATTTATTTTTAAAACCACCCAACTACACTTTTGTACTTTAATTTTTTCAAACATATTTCGTAAAACCAAATATAAAAAATTGTAATAAAAAAATTTGTTTTTAAATATTTTAAGCCATATGTAGAATTTTTCCTTTTTTTTTAATATTCAATTTAATTTAAATTACCATATCTGATATATATATATATTTACAATTATGCTCAGTAATAAATCTGTAATTATATGAAACATGAACAATTCATTCATTTTTTTATGATCCACCCCCTCTTGACACATTACCTTATAATTATGTTTCAAATATTCATATATATATATTAAAATACATCTATTTAAATGGTTAACCACACCGTTTATTCCAAAATAAATATTTTATTTCATGTGTAATTCATAAACATTTTAGACTTTCTTTTATTTATTTTATTTTATAATATTTTTAAAATATCAATCTCCCCAATAATCAAACCAGCGATACTAATTGTCCTGTAGAATCAAAAAAAAACATATGAATGAAAAATTCAGGATTTTTTTTTCTATTTATATATATATATATATACAAATCTGTTTCAAAATATACAAGACTTCGTACTTGAAAATTGTTTTTGTTTTTTTTTTTAAATTGTTCAAGGGCGACATGTAAATATTAACCATATCACGACAAAATACGAATTCTAAAAAAAAAACACAAAAACAAAAAAAGGAAAACAGGATATTTAACCAAAGGGCATTCAGCGTGAAAAAAGGGATTCTGTTTTGTTTTTTATTTAAAAAAAAAAAAAATGTTAACTATTTTCATTCCAGATTTTTTTTATTTTTTATTATTTTTTATTTTTTTTTGGAAAGGGTATCGCTATACGCTTATCCTATACATCAACCTGCATATTATATGTTATTTACCACATGTGCAACGATCCATTAAAAATCGTTGCGTATGTTTTTATGTTTATTGTGCTTTTGTACTTTTTATTATAAAAAACATTTTTTGTATTTTTCGATTTTTTTTTTTTAAAACGTCAAACGCCCGCCATTTACCGTTAAATGTTGATTAGATTTCATTATGAAAAATCTGAAAATAAAAGAAATAAAAAAACAAAAAGCAAAGCAAAGTTTTTTTTTTGTGGTGTCAATGATGTCACGAACGATAAATGTATTTTATAATAATAAAAAAAGAAGAGGTTTTGTATTCCTTATATTGTCATTTACCAAATAAACATGTTTTTTATGAAAAGCGCAGAGAGGTTAAAACAAATATGTAAATAAATATATATATACATACTCGTATAAATGTATGAATGTGTGTACAAAAGAGAAAAAGAATATAAGGATATTTAAAGAATATTTCCTTTTGTGGTAGAATCAATATATGCATATTTAGAATATTTTGAAAAGTACTAAAAATGGGGTGGTAAAGCGAGCGTGTAAATTACAATTTGTTTTATTTTATTGTTGAAAAACTAAACCAACTTTTTGTAGTTAATGAAAAAAACACTTAATTGAGTTTTCCTTTTTTTATTTCCTATTATATATGAATCAATAATAAATTGCATAAAGGAAGCATTTGTTATTGTATATATGGTGTAGAGGAAATCAACTACATAATGACAGATTATATTTCTAAAGTAACAATTTTATTAAAAAAAAACACTTATGGCTAATAATGAAATAGTTTACTTATGAATAATTATCTATACAGTATAATATAAATTTGATAAAATAGAATCTGGCAAGATAAACTTGAAATTTCTGAATTACTTGTACATTATTAAAATATTTTAAATTATGCTTTGCAAGTGTTAACTGGATTGATCCAGTTTTTTTTTTTAAATGTTCAATTGTTATTAGGCTAATAAACCTGACTACCATAGGTACATTTTGATATTCATCGAATTGATCTTAATGAATTCTATATGTAATTTAAACTTAAGATATTACTTGGTCTTATAACATCTAGAAACGTTTTAGATTTTCAATAGAGGCAATCCTATTTTTTATATATTGTAATAGTTTTACATTTGAATTACAAGATATTAATGTATCTGCGAGTTATATTCTAGAATTAAACTATTTGTTTATATTTTGTGTTTTTTTTAAACTGTTATATTAATATATTTTTATTATATTAAAATTGAACCCTTATTTGTCTTTTATTGGTATTTTGAAAGTAACGACGTTCTAATGACTTGAAATGAATAATACCCACTTTAAAATAACTCCAGTGCAGCATAATTCAATACTGGTTTTAAGTGATCATTGCTACATCTGTGAAAATTCCTATAGAAGCTGTAAAACTAAGGATGCAAAACTATTTATTGTAAGAACAAGCCTCTCTAGTCAAATGGTTTACATCTTTTTTACACTTTCCAACTTCCAACTATTGAAAACCAACCTGTTCAGATTACTTTTCAACTCTCCTAGAACTTTCTATTGAATCTAAATTCTCTCCAATATACAAACATCTAATAATTTTGTATAAAGTAATTCTTTCTTATTTCTAAGATTTTGAGTACAAATATTTTAATAAGTATAAAAGATTACAATTTTTTATTAATTTTATTGCATTTTTATAAGTAATTCCATAAACAAGTCTTAAAAAATGAACAGTAGGATTTAATTTCACAAATTTTTTAATTCAAATAATAGTAAACGAAGAGATAATCTTTTATAAGGAATGGGAATAATAACTTCTAATCGAAATAAAATTTTTATACTGATATTTTTGAAATCTTTATTGCATCACTCTTAATTTAACCTTAAGAAATTTTGTATGCATTTCAAACAGGTGTATAAACAATTTAAAATCAATGTAACCTGTATATATATACCTATACAAACTAATCACATAATTTTCAAATTGAAAATAAAGTATAAGTATATACACATATACTTATATATATATATAGGAAAAAATTCAATTGCTGGTTAAAAATATTAATTGTAAATAGTCCAAATAACCTTAAACCATAAAACAAATTAATTTAGTTCCTTGTTATTCAAACATTTTTTATATTATCATTATTTATCATCTGATATATCCAATATATACATATAGAATGTGTATGTGTATAATAGTTGTCCCTATAAGTATTATTAAGTTCATTTTATTCCACAATTCTATCATTTTACAATATTACAACACAAAAAAAAAGAAAGTGTAGCAAATTTTCTTTAGATTTCAATAAATAAATATTAATCCTGTTATGAGGATAATACTCCTTTACAATTTATTATAAATAAAAAAAAATATATATTTATATTTGTATGTGTAAGGATATTTGAACACTGAACATAAATGAGCAATAACGAGACAAAATTATGTTAATTTTTAATTCATATTATACAATATTCCAAAATATATTATGAGATCACCTCAAACTGGATCAATATAAGATTCATTAAAATTTGTTGCAATTATCCTTTTTGGTTAATTCTTACATATGTGTGTGCATATTTGTGTATATGTACATAGAATTAAAAATTATTCATTTAGAAAAATTATTTTCAGCTTGATTTAATTTTGCGTTATGGGAATCCTGTTCGTATGTGAATAATTAGATATTGTATATTGGTTTATTAATGAATTATTTTAAGAAGGATATATGAATCCTTAATATTAAAATTTAGGATTTTCGTTTTAAACTACAAAAAACTAAACTAAATAATTATTTGTTGTTTACTATTTAATTCCATTTTGTTGAGAAAACTATTAAAATGTTTGGATTTAATTTATAATAAGTTTTAATAATATTTAAAAAAAAATACCTGCAGAATATTGCAACAAGTGTTGAGAAAACAAATATCATAAAAAAAAAACTGATATCTAAAACTTTGTACTTAAAATGATTTTGAAGTTCTCTTTAAATAAAATTTATTTACAGGAATAAATTGATACTCAAATAAAAATGAATTCTAAATCATCCTTCAGGGAAATTTTAAGTAATAAAACTACGTTCTTCTTTTACTATAAAAAAAAATTTATTTTTTAACAAAAATCAATATTTATTTCTTTAAAATGTGTGTGTAAAATATTGAATGTAAAGAAATTTCCCGTCAAAGTGTTAAAGCGAAAACCGCAGGCTATAGGTCGAAAACTTTTTTATATTATGTTTCTTAAAGCAAAAGCCACAAGGAATAGGTCATTTCGTAGAAAATTTAGATTTTAAAATTGAAATTTTTTTTTATTTTAATATTTTTGGTTTTTTCTATATAAAATTTTTAAATTTTATTTTAAATAATATTTTTTTAAATATTTAAAATTCTTTCTTTTTTTTTTTTGAATACTCAATTTTATGTAAGAAAAAAGATGAAAAGAAAGTAATTAACATAAGTGTTATCTTCTTTTAAAAAAAAAAGTGATGTCATATTTTTTTTTGGTATCAAGATATAAATTGGAATACAATTTGTTTTACAAATAAATTAACATTTCCATAGAATTTATAAATTTATAAGAGTATCCACTTGTATATTCCTGCAATGCGTTAAATTTTTTAAATGAATACATTAACGACTTTTTTTTTTAAGAATATTTTAAATAACGATAAGTATCGTGTTAAAAAGCAGCTAAAAAAGTTTTCTACTTTCTAAAAATTGGCAAGTAACAAAATTCAAGTATAGAAATTTGAAATTATTTAATGAAATCTGGAATGAATAATGACTGTATTTATTTAGGAAAAGGGACAAGATATAATCTTCTATTTGTAATTGTTGCTGAACAGTGGAAAAAGTAAAATTTCTACGTTCAGACATACTTCTGATTGTATATTATTAGAAAGAAAACTTGGTTGGCAAATAATTTAACTAAGCAAAAAAATTATTAATACTCTATGGATTAATGAAATAAAAAAGTATAATGAAATTACAGTAAGCCAAAACGATCAATGTATAATACCCTACACCTAACAAATTCAATTGACAGTTACATGAACTTTTACTTCAAATCATTTCATATTGCAAGAACCTTGATTAAAAAGGGCAGTACCTTGTACCAAATTTCAATTTTCAAAGCTTATTAGTTCTAAGGACTAAGGAGGTGTTTGACCGTTTTGCGAACCACTACTTTGTTTCCTTTCAAATTTCAGAAAGATAAAGTCAGAAGCAGGACATAACACGTTTGTACAAAATTTCAAGTTTCTATCATTATCAATTTCGAAGATATGTTTATTAGATCTTGAAAGGTGTGTGATAGTTACCGAAAACACAATTTTAATTTATTTTATAAATTTCCAAAAAAAAAACTGAATGGAAACAGGACAAAACTACCTTGTACTAAATTTCAGGTTTCTAGCGTTAGTAATTTCGAAAATATGCTTCTTAGATTGTAGGAGGTACCTAAACAACCATTCCAATTACATCCAAGTTTCAGGAACATAATTAAAATAGAAGAGTACATACCCTTGTATTAAATTTGAAAAATTCTATAGTTTCGATAGTTTAATCGAAAGCTTCCAGAATCAGAGTCTATAGTCCGCCCAATTACAATTTTGCCTTTATTTCGTCGTTAGTAACCTATACGGTATAAATATCAGAAAAATTTTATCATTATCTATCTGAGGTTTTTGGTATACAGACGGACGGACATACCTTAACCGACTCAGGAAGTGACGCTGACCAAAAATATAGGTGAAGGGTATACAAATTAAAGGAAAAATTAAAATATTCCTATAAGATATTTAAAATAAAATCTGAAATTAATTAGAAATTAAAGTCTGCTTCTGAAGTGAATTATTTTATTGAAATTGGATATCATTCTGGATGTCAATATAAAATAATATGACTATAGTTTGATTAAGTTAAGATGTTTATGTATTTAATTAATTTTTAAAACAAGATAAATTGAATATAAAATTTAAGATAATTTAATAATAATTATTAATGATCGATGTTTGGATTAGGTTTTTTATATATTGAATTATATTGAAAGTATACTTCATTACATGCCCTACGAAACACTATTTTACCCTAAGTACAATTAAACAAAAAAGGCAATTCTTTTAATTGTTTTAAACTTTTTAGAATTTTATTAAATCTGAAAACTAATGATCTGTTTTTATCATCAAATATAGACCAAAAATAGAATACAAAGAAACGCAATTTCTGAAAGTATCAGCAACATGTCTCTGATGATCTGAATTTAGACATACATTTACACTTAATCAAAAATATAAATAAAAATAAAAATTTTTAAATATATGGGAATGGTTAGCAATTAACAAATCTTAGTAATTAATAAAATAAAAAACTTGCTTTTAAACATTATTTAATTACAACTTTTCTTCAAAGTTATCGCCTTTATTATATTTATATATATATATATAAATATTATTCCATAGCATACACAAAGAATTATTTCAAAATATATCCAAAATAAGTTTTTTTTGGATAATTGCACCTTATAGTAAAATTCAGAAATACAAAAAAAAAAAACAAAAATTCAAAAGAAGATAAAAAGTGTTAACCTTTTAATTCTTACAATCGTATTTCTAATGAAATTTTAATAACTTGAAAAAATGGATTTAAAAAACACAAAATCTACCCGAAAAATTGCGGGAGGAACCCTAACATCTAAACTTTTTTTCTTAACTCTTAATTTTGTACAAAAAAATATGTTTATAACATAAGTATTTACCTTTTTATCTCGTATATACGTCAAAATAAAGTTTTCTTCAGAACTTTAAATATATATATATAATATGTATATATATATGTATTTTTTTCACTTTAAATTTACCTTGAGAATCAAGTTAAAAAATTTTTAACAAAAATTGAGTCCAAAAAAATATTTGAAGCGCCTTGTTATAAAGCGTTCAAACGAATTTGAAATACGAATAACAAAAAAAACTTTCACAAGAATCTAAAAAATGTTTGCAACTCTTTTTATGTTTTATTGATCTTAATTTTAAGAAATTCTTTTCGCCAATTTGTCTGTTAGCTTCAACGCCCGCTCATATGCCTACAATAAAAAAAAAAAAACCAAATATTTAATACTCTCACTGGTGGTGGTGGCGGCAGCAAAACTTTATTCTTCCAAAAAAATTCAAAATTCGACGAAAATTTGAAAAATTAAATAAAAAAACAAAAAACTCATAACGATGGACATACACATAAAGAATTAAGAGAAAAACTTCACAACAAAATTTATATTTCGTGATATGATTCTCACGATGATAGTAATTTTAGGCACGCAACTCACGAGTCAATATTTAAACTTACATATATATAATAAAAAAAAAATTGTTGAACAAATCACATTCAAATATAAAAATTCCGACTTTTTAGTCCTTTTCATGCTTTTAATCTTCCTTGATTTCTTAAATTTAAATGTAAAAATTAAAAACAAAAATTAAATAAAAAAAAATCTAAAGGTTCCCACATAAAGATCATTCGCAACAAATTTTTTTTTAACATATATTGGCATTTAACATCACAACAACGGTATAATTTGGAGCAAAATATATTTTGAATACAACTATCAAAACCAATGTAACACAACAATAAGATAATACTGCTTATAAGTTGTTAGTGCTCCTTTATACTTCTAAATTTTTTATTAATCACCTACGCACTTTTATCTCTTTCAGATATTAAAAGTTTACAGCTGGGTGCACACTGATTTGAGTGTCTACATTTCATACGAGAGCGTTAGGGTTGAATCCTAGTAAAAGTGAAAAACTTTTAAATTTCGTATTCGACACGACTCAGCTACCATTCGCCATTGGGTTCAAATTAATGACTCAATCAATAATTTATAATTATATTATATCTTTAAAAAAACAAAAAATTAATATAAAAATATAAACAAATAATTTTGATCAAATAATATAACTCACAGATATAGAATACAATATAACTCAAACAAAAAATATTACAATATAAACAAAAAATAGAATTGTATCTATTGAAAATCTAAGACGTTTCTACATGTTATAAGGCGTAGTACTATGTCATGTTCAATTTGTATGTGGAATTCATTAAGAACAATTCTAATAATACGAATATATAATATGTCCCCTTGTTCCAAAATGTAGCTATGTTATGGATAGGCATATTAACCTAACAATTGAACAATTAGCACTTAAAAATAATATGGCATATCTAAACATGTATACATATGCATACAAATAAAAAATGTCATTTAAAAAATATAACTTACATACTTATTTAAAAAATTCTAGCAATTTATGAGAAATAGAATCTGGTATCAATTGAAGTTTAAGATATGTGTAGATACATTGTAGTTATCTCATATGGAGTTTATTAAGATCAATTCTATTGTTATAAGAATACTTTAAAAGTCATCCTTGTTTTTTCAACCTTTCACGTATTTTCGCTCTTCTTCCAGCAAGTACCTATGATACAGACACTCTCGTTGTCTGGGTGTCCTATTCAGCTCTTGATGGACATTTATGTCTCTTCATTACTGCTCAACCATTATTCTGCGGTTAGGTTCTTATGCCATTATTTTTGATAAGGGGAGGAGATTTTTTTTTAAGTGAGTAGGAATCTCACACTATTGGTAGGTTTAATATCTCAGGCGCCATTTAAAGTTCTTTCCTCCGTTAGGATTAAATATTATTAGCCTAATTTTCAATCCATAATACACTTCCAAAAATTGATATTATGTGATTCCTTAAACGAAAACAAAAAAACCAAACAGAAAAACAAAAATAAGATGAGACCAAAACACTTTATTTGATTGAAAAATATTGTAGAATACAAAATAACATAAATAGAGTAGAAAAATAATCCCACAATAACAATAAGAGCAAAAAAAAAATGCTATTAATGCCCTTAGAGAACATCACCAGATCACCAAATCATTTTTCTGGAACCTTTTTTCTTTTTTGTTTGTTTCTAATTAGATGAATTTTAAAATCTTTCGTACTATTAAAAAAAAACAAACTAATAAAAAACAAAAAAAAAAAAATAAAACAAAAAAATTCCCAAATCCTTAAAGTTTCTAATTATATATATAGCAAATAAATAAGTTCCTTAACCTGTTCCGTAACTAATTTTTCTTACGTGAAGTCTTTTTCTATCGTGATTGGCATGTTTTTTTTTATTTATTCTATGCAAATGCAGATTAATATTTGTGCATATGTATATATGTGCGTGTATCTACTACGGTGTTTAACATTTATTGCCTAAAATAAGTATATAAGTAATTCAATTACTATATACGGATTTTTTCCTTAAGAACATGATTAGCTCCAATCATTAAGTTTCTATTATCATTTTTTTCACAATACATACAAGTATATAAGAAATTTTTATATTTGTATTAGGTTCTAATTGTCAAATTGATGAAGTTGTCAAAATATTTTTTATAAGTTAATAGGGTTTACAGTTAATATAAAAAATGGAAAATAAAAAATAAAAATTATATTTCTCTAATTTGAATTTTTAATCTGAAAGGATCTCAAAAATATAAAGGGTTTTTTTAATTTTACGGTTAACATCTGTTATGTTTTTGACAAATTTGAAAGAAAAAGAAAAACAAAATAGAAAATTCAAATGATATTTTTCCCAATATTTGACTGCTATCAGATCACAGTCTCTTGGCATATTAAGATGTTCTGAAATAAATTTTTGAATTTATTTATTTTGATAAACTAGTTAAATATATGTTACTAATATTTAATAGGAATTACTTTTATATATTTTTTATTGTCATATGTACAGGGTGATTCATATTGTTTGCGACAGAAAAGGCTAAGTTTGTAAACAATCTCAGTCAGTCCAAGTTGATGAGTTGTGTTGCTTGCAAATGGGTTTGTCTTTCATTTGTAATAAACTCTTATGGCTTGAAGCTAAATGTGCTTTAGATTTATGCAATTTTTTGGAATTAAAAATTGTATTACATTGTATACTTACAAAATGGTGAGGAATTGTAAATTAATTTTTTTTCAATTAGAACCCTTTTCAAATAACTTTAAAGTTACAAAACCAAAAGTATCATTTTGATTACCCTTTTGATATTTAGAAAAAATAAAAAAAAAACTTTTAATAAAAAATTGAAATTTGTACTTTTATAATTCTTTTATATTTCTGCATCATTTAAATCATCATAACAATTATCCTCTTCAGGTTGGTGTCTTATTATCTCGTTGACATCATTTTCTATTTTAAAATTTTATTAGAATATGATAAAAACATTTGGTTTTTGATTTAAAAATTCATTATAATTCTTTAAATTATCGTAGAATATTAAACTACACAAGTCACCCCTCTATAATGACACATATTATAGTTTTTTAATATTTTAAAATTTACATTGACAAAATAACTAGTATCATAACAGTATTTTTCAAGGGTTAAATATTTTAATTTTTGCTATAGATTTAAATCTTTCTGCATATGAAATACGAACTGCGTTTCCCTTTCACTTGAAATCATTTGAGCGGTTTTTTATTTAATTGAAACAAAACCAGAATATTTTTTTATTGTTCTTTCTAAGTAGAACTTGAAAATTACACCCCCAATTAGGGTTAAATTAGGTGGATTATTTCAAAAAAAAAAAAATTTTAAACTTTAAAACCATAAATTGATGAAAGGGCTAATGATAAAATAAACATATAAACTACATTTTCTATTTATTAGTTATTTGTTAAGGCAAAAAGAAAAAAAAGTAAAACAAGGGCGCCATAAGTGTATTGAAAATAAAGGAAATTGTTTAATGTTTGTTAAATAAAATCTCTTTGTTTTCAATAAATTGACATATGACATGTTTGCGGATTAAGGAATTTTTTCAATTCCATTTATAAGATCTGAACTATATAAAATTATTTTGATAAAAGGTGTTTCATCTGAAGGGAATAGTAATCTTTTTTTGATTTCTATAATGAAAATCAAAGATAATGTTAAAAATTGTGTCATTATACAGAGTGTTCAATAAGTCAATTACACCTTGAAAGTTAAAAGAATTTTTTTTTTATTGTAGGTAATTTTTTAAATTTGAAGAATTTTTTCCTGTACTTAAAGTTCTTTATTTCTGGTTTTTTACAAGCGTTCTTTTAACTCACATGTTCAATCTTTTTTATTGTAATATGATTTGATTGTTTTTAAAAAAGGGTTTGTGAATTGGAAGAATTTTTAAAAGTTGTTTGGGTTAAATGTTCGATTCCAATAAGGAGTCTTACAGACTGAATAAAGCACGAAACTGCCCGGCTGAGAATATTTAAAGTTCTATTTCTTTTAGAATGACAGAATGACAGACTAAGCGCCGTGCCTTAACGCTCCGCTTCATAATATCCTTAGATCTTATGCCCTAAAATTGATGACATATATTTCTGAAACTCAATTTGGACACAATTACTTTTTTTCTACGAGTTTTAATGCCCATAAATGGGTGGAACATATTACCAGAATAATTTTTGTTATTTTTTGATCTTTTGACATATGAAAATATCGTAATTTATGAATAGTTTAATATGACTCACTTAAAAAAAATTTTAAAAACCATTATATCACTATATTATTCCACTTCCAAATTTGTAGCCGACTGTAATTTGAATATTTTCAACAGGTTTCAAATATTTTTCTATATTCTAGTTGTGTATTCTAGTCATCCGTATATCCTATCTGTTACTGCGGGTATATACGTGACTGCGAGGGCGGGATTGACCATGCGCGTCTGGTGCCATACCCACTTCTGGGGCCATACCCACTTCTGGGGCCATACCCACTTCTGGGCCATACCTACTTCTATATCCGCGATCACTTTAAGAATTTTATTATAAAATTACAAAATATATAATATACCTCCCCCCGTCTATTTCAACATTCATTAAAAAAAACTCAGATGACTTAAGAATCCTTAAATATTGGCCCGGTCCATATATAGCACGTTGCCTTCTGCAACCTTTACTTTTTTTCAAAGTTCAGATGCTTTTCAAAATCTTAATTTTATTTTTATTTTAAACTCAACTTTAAGTTGCATATATTTGATAATTATTTGTGAATATATAAAATCAACAGAACATAAGGTAAAAAAAGATCAAAGATTATTTACCTGTGCCAACTACCGTTAGCAGATCACGGTTGGTTGACTCATAAATTAAAGAAAAGTCAATTCAATATTAATATTTAATTAGTTTTTTAGTTAATTTTTATTATTTACGGGTCACCCTGTATGTTAGTTGATTTCAATTAATATTTTGTAATTATAATAGATTAGTACATAACGCCATTGTTTTTATATATAAAGCTAAAATCAATAACCATAAGAATGTAATTTGTTAATTTCATTTATTACTGAAACATTCAGAATGGTTTGAACTAAATTACTTTTAGTAAATTTGATTGTAAAACTAAAATTAAAAAAAAAACAAAAAATGGTTACTTAATGTATAAGAATCATCTCAATCAATGCAATTTCTTTAAAAAAAATAATTTTAAACTAAAGTAAGTTTTAATGTTCCAATCAAACATCAAAAACTAAAATAAAAACACATTATTGGTAAGTAATACATCAATTGGTATACGATTAGCTTAAAGCAATTTCTTCATCATGCTTTGAAAATTTGCATCCCAACAAAATTTTTAAGTCGCTTCTTATTTTATAGATATACATATATATAATATATATATATATATATATATATATATATATATATATATATAAATTACACATATAATCGTACGTTTATATTTTAAACTTATTTTAACTTTTATACAATAAGTTTTATAATATTTTTGAAATCTCTTAAAATGATAATGATCTACTTTAGTAATTAGTCTCTGCTTAAATTCCTCCAGAATTTAATATTGGGCTTGTCATTTACAAGTATTGTAAGAATATTTAAAAGAGTTGCTTATAAAATCACAAGTTTTTATTTACAATTACAATAAAACACTTTATATTTATATTGAAAATACAAATAGCCAATATTATATATAAGGAAAATGTGAAGAATACACCTTTGCAGGTGTACCTGTATTATAGTTATATATTGTTGCATTGCACGAATGTATTTTATAAACACATATACATATATAAAAGCTATAAGTGCGGTGGTTAAATTCTCTGCATTTTTGATGCAACAGAATTTAGAAGAATTGAAAATACTGGACATAACAATCTGTAGTCATAAATTTTAGAAAAGATTAAAATGCAGAGTATCTTTGATAAGAAAATACAGAAATCAGACCCTGTTTTAATGTTTGTTAAAAATTAATTTGATATTTTAAACTATTAAAGATTGAAATGTATTTTCGATAGAATGCAGTTGTATTGTTTGAAACTTTTTCTTATACTAAAGGTATATGAATTTATAGTACAAATTTTAAAATTTTAAATTTAAACATTTAAACAAGACTTTTAAAACATTCTTAAGGGTGTGTAAAACTTTAGTAGCTTTTATGTGGTAAGGAATGTATTCAATATTTTCTCTGTGCTACAAGATATGGTTATTAAAATAAGCTTAAAAATTAATTTATTATTTTATAATTTATTAATTTATAATTAATCGTAATTAATTTAAGAAATTTAAAGAAATTATTTATTATTATTTTAAACTATTAAAGAAAGTTAATACCTTTATGAAATTATAAATTAATTTTACTTTAAATGAGATGAAGGCTTATAAACATAATTTCAGTCCGCTTCAGATCGGTAAATTTCGTAGTTTTAGTTTTTCATAATTATTTTATATAATTGTATGAATTTTATAATATTGCCTTTTGTTATAAATATTAATTTTGATTTTTATTTAATTATTTATTTGTACCAGGCTACTACATATTAAATATTGCCTGATAATATTAATCCTTTGCTGCTTTGACATTTGGACTTATTATTAAATTATTGTAGTATACACTATATTTTTTTATAATATGGAATCCGACCAGGGTTTGAACCCGAGACTTTTCGATTCAAAAGCCACCACTGAGCAATCGATCAGATTTGATTTTTATTTTTAATATCTGATATAGAATCAATAAAAAATTTGAAATCGGATGAAAGTCTCATAAAATTTCAGTTCATATTAAACGTTCGAACTTTTGCCCAGACGTAACGTTTTAATTGATAAAACGAGCGATAGGAGGTTACGTATAAAAAAATAACTAACTTTAAATAACTAACTCTTAAAATATTTTAGCCATTGTTCTAAATAAATTAAATAATAAATCTAAAAGAACACAAGGAATTATTAAAGCAACTTAACATTTACAAGTCGTTATTATTAAAATATGAATAAAATTTGTATAACATTACGATAATCGGTTTCAAGTCTCATATTTGTCTTTGCGCCTTCTTATTTTCTCTTATTTAAAAGTTGAAACTGTTGTAATGTAATAAATAGGATATAACATATAAGAATTGGAATTTGGTTTAATAAAAATTGTTTGTAGAGTACATCTTTACATGCTGTTAAACCTATATTAAATTGTTACAAACTGACCCAATCTTCATGGATCAATGCCAAAGGAATCAATTTTAAAAGATAGTTAGGTGGCTTTTTTTTATAATCCAAAAGATTTAATTAATTAATTTTTTTTTAATAAATGATAAATTTAAAATAATTTTTAAAAAATTACTAATTAATGCAACTTAAAGCTAAAAAATATATTTTTTCAAAAATCTTTTTTATAGTTCTCCTAATCTAATGCGTTGTATGCATCATTTTTGAAAAACTTGAATTTTCAGCAAATGTTTTTATTATTTTATACAAATGTGTTAGTGAATTACCGTGTTTAGTTAATTTTTAACTTTAGACTCTAAAAAAAATAAAACGTTTAATACAATGCTAAAATATGATGATGATAAGAAAAATGTTGATGATCATTTAACTGCTGATGATAGTCAGGTTTTTTAAATTTTTTCAAATTCTCTATGTCCACTGCTGCAGTGTTTGAAATTTTTTGCAGTGAAAAAGAAAAAGCAAAAAAAGAAGCGAAATAATAAAAACAGCCTATAATTAAACAATTATAGTAACTCCCACTTTTTCCTTACGGCATTAGTTGTATATTTTGGATTTTTGTGTGCGCTACTCCGCCTTTTTGGGATCTTGTCGGCCGTCAACGACGACAATCACTTTTTTTTCTAAAAAATAATGCTAAAATGTATTTTTTGTTTTGTTTTTCTTGTGTTTTTTTTTTCTGATCATAAAAAGATTAAGATGACGGCCTGTTTACATGGTTTTTTTTTGGTTTTTAATTTTTGCGCATTGGTTTATTTTTTGGGTGTACAATTCTTTTTTTTTTATATAGTTGCATAAATCTAAAGACTAGGTGTTTATATATATATATATATATATATATATATATATATATATATATATATATGTGCTGCGTACTTATATACTGAATTCCCTAGAATATATAAAAGAATATAAATAGCAGCATTGTTTCTTTTGCAGTTATTATTGAGAGGTGACCGGTGTTAAATATTTTGTTTTTAAAGTCTGGGATGGGTAATGTACAAAATTTGAGATTTATTTTAGTTACATTTAAAAGATAAATAAATGATCTCGTTTCATGCATAGTTGGTAGGTATGGTTTAGGGTTGTTCAACATAAGAGAAATATAATTTGTAATAAAATGTTTTTTAGAATTTTTTAAATAAAAAAAAAAACTACTGACAAATGTTGATTTTATTATGATGGATTTATAAAAACACAATACAACAGACTCATAAGTATCAAAAGATGTACCAAGATATTATTACTATATATGTATGTATGAATTTTTTTTTTGTTCCTAAGTTTTAATTGTTAAGTTGTACTAGGTGATTAATGAAAATAGTAATTAGTATTTAAGAACTTGAAACCACAAATTTATCCATGAATTTCATTGGAATTTTAAAGACCATCAGAAAAATATATATATTTTATATTCTTATTTTTTATTTTTTGAATTTAACAAAAATTAAAAATGTTTGATATTATTATACATTTCATGATATATGTGAAGCATTTTGGATTGTGTATAGAGGATCAAAATTATTGTTGAAGGAATATTCTATAGCGAAACCACCCTAATCATTAAATTTATTTATAATTTATTACTTACATTTTACCAATTTCAATATTTGGTAAAGAATACCGTTATAAATATCGTCAATATTATAAAGCGCAAAAATCCACAAAAACAAGTGGAACGAATAGAAATTAAATTAAAGAAACAAGAAAAAAAAAGAATGAGATTAGGTCGTAAGTGTAAGTTGTCAATTTATAATAAAGTTATATAATTTACAATAAAATCATAAAGCCTATATGGCTGTATGGACTTCAACTTTTGAGGTTATGTCAAACAGAGGAATGTAAGTAAAATGCAAGTTTTTCAAAATACAGTTTTACACAAAATAATTAATGTTCTCTGATGGTATGTACTAAATGACATTATGTATTTTATAAAATTTATTATGTATTTAGACAATTTTTATTTCATCAATTTTCATTTCATTTCATAAAGTTATGGATGAAATAAAAAATTATGCTTAAAAAATATCAAGCACATCTAAAAAGACACATAAATGTTGATGTGTTCCGCATTCTTGAAAATAAGTTAACAACAAGGAATTTAAAAAACAAGGCCAGTAGATTTAGCACAAAATATTGAACAGAAAAACAGTTACAAAAATTACACCATAGAAAAAACCAGTTACCAGAAAAGGGGACTGAGATAATCGGCTGGGTGGCACAGTGGTCAGAGTGCCGACCTTTCATGCGAAAGGCCCCGCTTTCAAATCCCAGTGAAAGTGAAAAAACTTTTATCTGATTTTCTACTCGACTCAGCTACCATTCGCCTTTGGGTTCAAATTAATGGCTTAATTAATAAATAATAATTATATATCTTTAATAAAAAATACATAAATATAACAATAAAAACAAATACAAAAATGTTAACAAATAATTCAATTAAATAATATAACTCACTGATATAGAAATACCATATAACTCAAATACAAAATTATTACAATATAAACAAAATAGAATTGTATTTATTGAAAATCTAAGACATTTCTACATTTTATAAAGCGTAGCACCATCTCATGTTTAAGTTGTATGTGGAATTCATTTGATCAGTTTCTAATATATGAATATATCTCCCCTGTTCCGACATGCACATATATAGTCAGGCTGTTTAGCCTATCACAGTGAACAGTTAGCACGTAGAAGTGTCGGCAAAAAAAAAATATGAAGGATTATTTGATAAGAAAATTCAAAAATAAAAGAACAGCAATAACAACCCATTAGGAGAGTTTTACATAAATTCAGGAGGAGGTTGTAAATCGGTAAAAGGATATTAAGGATTCTAATATAGTATAATAAAGGATCCAACGTAGACCTCAGCCAATCCACAATTTCAATTATATTAGTCAAATTTAAATCTTTTGCTGTAAGAATAATTGCATGTTGATTTTAAATTTTGTTTTAAGTAATAACATGATTTTCTAAATAGTTATAACAATAAATCTAAAATATTAAAAAAAAAACTCACTAATTAAAATCAAACAACTTGTGGCATAAACACAATGTATTTATTAATATTATTGTATCAAAAACCTGTGAATCGACTTAATTTTGTATAATACCTACATTTAAATGGATAAAAAATGTGTAAAACGGTATATAGAAATACGCGGGAACATTTTCTAAAATATCTTTGAGCAAAACAAACTAATCTTTCCAAAAATCATATTTGACACAAAATTCATTTTATAAAATCAAAATATTTGATACCATGTTTATTTTCTTGTTGAACTAAACAATAAATTATTATTCATTAAAAATACAGGTGCTTTAATTTATACTAAATGTTTTGCAGGTAATTTTCCAAATAAAAAAAATTTTTTTTTTGATAATTATAAAATATTTATAATTAAAATCTAAAATATCAAAATACCCGAGACGTGATTTTAAATTATTAAAATTTGAAAATATATTTTTCCCTAAATAAAATTTTTAATATGAAAATGAAAATTTTATTTACTCATATGTGAAATTTTTTGCCACAAACTCTTTTGAAATTGTTTCCAATGTTTATTTCCATTAAATCAACAATTTTTAAACCCATTATTAGCAACATGTTTCAATGAGGTAATAAAATTCTCATTGTTTTAAAATAATCTAAAAAAATTTTTTGAACCGTGTTAATTATTTTCAATACAAAGAAAATTTTTTATTGTGTTAGAAAAAAGGACGAAAAACCAAAATATGCGTCCATTTACGACCGACCTACTAAATTGGAAAAAAAAATAAATTTATACGCGTTTTTTGCTTATTGAAGAGAAAAAATGAAATAGAAAATAAATTTTTGTACGAAAAATAATTATCTTAGCGTAAAAAAAAAGTACCGTTATGTAATTAAAAATACTTTCCAACATTATAATAACAAATATACATTGAAAACAGGATTTGAAATTCAAGTTAATTTCTAATATATATTGAATAAATGAAAAAATTCAAAGGACTCTCTGGTTTTGTTTACAAAGTAAATAAAGAGCTTAACATTTATAACAATGACGTTAATAAACTATTTTATCCAGAATACATAAACAAACACACATACAAATACACAATACAAACATATTGATGAAAATAAGTAGAATGACAATTTGTTTGATGAAAATATGGTCACATTTCATAACATTTTTAAAAAGGAAAAAGGAAAATTGGAATTTTTTAAATTGAAGAAATTAGAAATTATTCAAATAACGTTATTGTTGTTGCTGTAGTTGTTGTTTTTGTTGTTTTTTTAGTTGTTGTATTAACAAACAATAGAATTAATAAGAGTTGTTATAAATAAACAATGCAACATTTTCAAGTGTTGTGTTGATTTTTACTATATAATAAAAAGAATGAAAAGGATAATAAGTGTATACCCTTTCGTCTTTTGGAATGTTATTTAAACTGTATTTCTGAATATTCGTTAAGTTTATAACACCTTTTTAGAAATTGGTTAAGGAATATTTTAATGTGAACTGAAATTTGTTTTGTGCCTTGGCAATAAAATTCATCATTTTGGTTTCATTATTATGTGTACTTGAATTTTTAAATCTAATGTGGCAATTATTAGGGCAAATCTATCTATATATATAAAAGCGAAAGTTTGTTTGTTTGTTTGTTTGTATGTAGCGAATAGACTCCTAAACTGCCCAGCCGATTTGCATTAAAATTTGTATATAGAGGTTTTTGGGTACGAAAAGAAATCGTGGCCCAAAAATTTTGCTCTAACGGACCGCCAAGTTGGTGGTGCGTGGTGCAAGTATTTAATTTACTTCTTTGTTCTAAAATGAAAACGGTTTGACCGATTGACTTCAAATTTTGTATACGTGATGCTTTTTGAGAATTCAGTTGACACTATTAACAGTTTTAGAATTTGTTAACCCATGTCGGGCCGACGGGTGATCAAAAAAAGTTTTGGAAGCTAATATTGTCAAAATTTGCGAAGTACTACTTTGGCTAAAAAGTAAGCCTCAAAAAATTTTTTGGTTACTTTACTCTTAATTAGAAACGATTTGACCGGTTGACCTGAAATTTTACATGTGTGAAGCAACTTGAAAATGAAGTTGAGTCTGTTAACAGTCGGTAATACGATTGGTCAAAAAAAATTTTTTTAAGTAAATTACATCAAATTTAGGAAAGTAGTGTGTACTGTTTTGAATTACAGAAAGTTTCAAAAATTACTAGAATAATCCTAGAAAAATTGTTTTAAAAAGATTGCTTCCATACATTTTAAAATTTACATGTGTAAACCGTGTGTAATTTTTGTGTTAACTTTTTGCAGTAATATCAACTTCAATTAAACTTCCATTGAGAGGCGCAGCAACGCGCACCGGATATTAGCTAGTTTATAATAAAATAGTTTTTGATAGGATAAAGTTTTACAAATTTTATAAGAATATTTACTAAATATATATTGGTTTTTAATTAAATGAAATTTTTAAAAAATAAGATAAATATCTTATAGTTACTATACTAAAGAGAATTTATAATTTATATATTATAGCAGTTACTGTATAGAAAGTATGTAAGCGAAGATTAATTCAATTTTTAATTAGGTTCAAAAAATGTTTTCATTTGTGTAATGAATATTTTTTACCCTATTATAAATTCATTAAAAAAAACATATAGTGTTGTATGTACATATATCTAGGACATGCATTTATTTGCAAAACTTGCTAAACTGTATTGAAATGTATTGTTATTTTCCTTGAAAAAATTAATTATAAATTATTTGTACTTTAAAAGTTTAAAACTTTTTTTAATTTAAAACATTAATTTTGTTTGCATTCTATTTTTTGTATATTGTCCTTGCCCGTTTTCTTAAGTATTTATGTTCAGGTTCAAAATTCAAAAATTTACAGTTTTTGTTATAAAAGCAGACAATTTTTATTACAAATAAATGCTTTTATTTCCTAAAATTTAAGAAATGAATATCAGGTAATGAGTAGTCGTACGTTTGAGTACAATACTTTTTCTAACTTTTAGAAGATGTTAATTTACAAAGGGTGCTGCACTTAAAAAAGTTCTTTAATAAATATTTAAGATTAATTATATATTCATGTTAAAATTCTTAAAGTATTTTTTAAATTTTTCATCTACAAGTACAATTACAAGTAAAAAATAATAAGTTACTATTTTACATCCAAACCTTTACATTAACCACTATCATAACATTTTTTTATACAAAATAAATCCTAACTTAAATTAACAATGGTTTGCTTAAATACATTTATTTATTATTTTCATTTAATTTTTTTTTTTATCTGAGTCATTTTTGAATCAAAAACCTCTTTGTGTTTGTAAACTCATTAAATATGGCATTGCTAATTCTAATTCAATCTATTAGATACTTAAGTTAAAAATTTTTATAGAAAATACAGCAACAACTACATACTACTTATTAAAAGAACATTTTTTCTAAATTTAGCTGGTTATAAGTAATTACAAAACTTTTCTATTATAGTTATGACTTATGAAGTTATTTCAACAAACAAAATCATATTGACCACAGTTTTCTTTTGAATATCAAATGTTGTTCCATGATTAGGATAGAACAAAGTTCTTGACATTTATTTTTAAAATTTTCTTACTTAAAAATACAAAAAAAAAAAAATAATCAAATATAAAAAAATAAAGATTAAAATTTCAGGAAATAAGCAGTCGCTCATCATTTTGATGGAAAATCAAAAGGATTCATCAAATTGTTTTTTATATAAAAAAAAAAAAACAAAAACTCTTTTGCAACACAACAATTTTCTGTTGCACAATTTTATTTTCCAATTCAGTGTTATAAAATAGAAAAACGATGACTAGATGTTTGGAATGCATTTAAAAGAAATACTTGGCTATGACCAAAGGGTAAATTAAAGAGTTTGAATTGATCTAAAGTTTAAAATAAGAAAATCTCCTTCATTTGATTCCTCTTCATTTTCTGTATCTTCTGAATCTTCTTTATTTCTTCTTTATTTAATGCGGTTATTTTCGCTCCAGGATGAAAAACTAAAAAAAAAAAATAAAAATAAAAATATCAGTAAAGAATTACTCTGGAACAATCAAGATTTTATGTTTTTTAATATTGGATCTGGTGAGTTATCATTTTTCTTTTGTTCTGTTTTTTTTTTATTTTGGACTCCATGTTTTGTTAAAGTGAATACCACTGCGATCATGATGCAGTCGTTTGTTATGTCTACTTCAGCTATTGCATTAATTTACTTACTCTTTTGTATACCAGACGATAATATATGTAAAGGTATGAAGTACCACAACATTATCTATAGCACGCGTATCTCGCAAGCTTATAATTCACTGGCTGTGCTGCAATATTGGCGATTGTTTTGTATATATCTGCAGACTATGCTTAATATTCACTTGTTACATTCACTTTAATGATAAATAATTCAGGATTATCGAAAGTATGATGATTTCCAGTTTGGTTTGTAATACATTCTCATCTACAATTAGAAATATTTTTAATTTTTTTAAGAATTTGAATAAACGATTTTTTGAAAAGCAGTTTTTGAATTTTTTTCAATTTCTTCAAATTTGAATATATTGGTATATATATACAAAATTCGAATTAACTTATTTTAATTTAATATTTAAATTTGAACAACGGTTCTTTGTTAGATTCTTATAGTTTTAATTGTGAATATCTATTTCAGAATGATCTGTTTTTATTCATTTTGATTGGCTTTTACTGCTATTACCTTAGCAAACCCATTAAAAATTATCATGATAAAAAAATTGAAAAAAAAAAAAAATCAAAAATATAAAATATAAAATGTAGAAAAGTGAACACGAAAGTAATTGCTCGAAAAGAATATAATCAAAAAAGTTGATTTTTCTTTATTTATTTTTATTAAATTTTTTTTTTGGTGAGCGTTTTTGCTGCAAGAAAATCACAATGAAATGGCAGCGACAAGTACATGAACGCACAAATCACTGACATGAACATGAATAAATAATTGGACCTTTTAAAATTAGAAAAAAGAAGACAAAAAAATTAGTTTGATTTTTGTGTTCAACTTATAAATAAAGTGGGCGTTAATTAAAAAATTTTGTACGTTCATATTTATCTTTACATTTCTAATAAATTTAAAAATATAATCCAATCATATTGATTATAGAGTTGACAAACGCAAAGGTTGATAAGTTCTCAAAGGTTGTTAAAGTGTCTTCTGGTACTTATTGTAAATTTAAAATTTCATTCTAAATAATATACAGTAGAATTAAATTATAATTAGTTAATGAATAATGGCAGATATTTGCTTCAAGTTGTTATTGTATCTTTGTTTTAAAAAATACTTAAAATTATTTAGCAAACTTCCAGTATTTTAAAATGATAAACCCAACTTTTTTAAAATATTTAAAAATTAATAAATAAATAAATAGCAATTTTTATTTTCAACAATTTTAATTGAAATTCGTTTAGCGAATACTCAAACCTTAAATAATTGGTGAATTTAATAAGTATTTAGTATCCAAACCCGGTTAAAGAAATATTTCAAAATTTTCTTAATTTGATTTTAGTTCCGCATTTCACCACGAGATGGATACATAATTTTTCATCAAGATTAAATAATAAATACAAGTTCTGTCAAATTTAAAATTTTTGGATTGTGATAAAAATTACAAAAATAGTTATTAAACTATTGCTGGGCTTTTAAAGAAATATTGTAATAAGTACAAAGTGAAGCAAAGAAGCAATATATTCATCATTTTCATAAGTTTATAAAAGCAAAATATTTTAATACCTATAAGAAAATATGTATATCGTATTCAAATCAAATCATATATTAATAACCATTAAATAATAAAGTATATTAGTTAAATTGATAATTTTAGTATTTTATCACAAATTTATTTACATAAACGTTTTAAAAAATAACAAACTAAAATCAAGTTTCTAAGCTAGAACCTAAATTATCATAAATTCTTTCTAAACCTTCAATAGCTAAAATTTTTTCCTTTAATATTTCATAAGATTTTAGGTCCCCATTTGGAATACTGACTGTGGACAGTGGTATAAAAATATGCTCTGCATTTTCAATTTGATATCCTTTATCAGCTAAATTTTTACTAATTTTATTTAATTCAACAGGTGAACACAAAAACTGAAAATACCTTTTTTAATACAAAAAACAACAACATACTAAACATTTAAATTTACGTTAACTAGACCATTTTCCTTGTCAATTATTTCAATTTCTTCAGCTCCAACTTCAATTGCATCATCAGTACATATTTCTTCAATATTCCCTTTAATTTTTAGGTTTTGATCTGTAACTGCTTCGATCACACCCATGTCTTCAAACAAATGACGGCCATCAACAAAATTTGCTCTAAAGATTTTAATAAAAATGTTTGTTCTTATTTTATTTATCGGTTTAGTAATCAAAATCATACTTAGCCTTTTTTAAAATGGGAGCTACATTCATTTTCAACATTGCAAAATTATCAGTGTACAAAACACAAACCATGTAAACTTTATTAAAAGCCTTTATTTCTAATTGATACTCTTTTATTAGATTTTTATTATTTTCAATTTTTTTGATAGTATTTTGAATTGAAGACATTGGCATATTTTTTTTTAGAGCTATATCTATAGCATTTCTAAGAGCAGAGTTCATGGCTGGATTTGAAGATCCACCTTCTACAAAAGAAAAATTTAAAAATACCCGTAAGTTTTATTGAAAAATATTTTACCTTGAATTGACATCCGAATTTGCCTCGTTAACCTTGTAAATGTAGTTGCTCTTTGACCATCTTTTTCAGCTTTTATATGTTTTATATTTGCCCATTTTGAATGACCCGCAAACAATGGTGCACATTGATGAAATTCAGTAATGAAAATTGAATTTATTAAGTTAATTGAAGAACTAGAACGAATAGTATTTAAACTTTTTATGGTAGTATAAAACATTTTTGTACACATTTTGTGACATAATTGACATGTATATTTATTTATCTTTTTTGTTCTGTCAAGTTGAGCAGCAGTTAAATGAGAAATCAGCTGTTATAAAATAGTAGCGATACCGTGTTTGGAAAATTTGTTTGGAAACGTTTAGAAAAGAAAAAACAAAAATAATATTTTTTTAAATGTATCATTTTTTATTGTATTCTTCGTGATGTTTTAATTTCAATTCACCATTTGTCTAAAATTAATATTTTATTAATTAATTGAGCTGATTAAAAAAATATAAACGCCCATTGAAAACATTTAAAAAAATATGAAATATTTAAAAATAATATAAAGATAGTTTCAAGTAAAAATTTCAACTTTAGCAAAAGTAAAGTACAGGAAGACATTTTTTGTATTAGAAAAAATACAAAGTTGTTAGGCGCGTAAAAGAGACAAATATGAAAACAACGTGTCATCCACATACATGACAGTTTGCTAAAATCTACACGAAAATATATTTTTTGAAAATGTTTTGTTATAACTATTGTGGATATTTTTAAAACATTGTATTTTATAAAAAAAAATTTCAAATTTGATTTTATCAAACAAATAAATTAATAAATTTTATATTAATGCCATGTTTTTTAAATCGAATTGTAATTGATTTAAGTTCGATATATAATTTTTAAATGAAAATCAAACTTTGAATTGAAAAACCTTGGAATATTCATGAAAACATAAATAAATTAGGTTATGGAAAATTTTGGGTGTCAAAATACTAGACAATTAAAATGTGCTAATTTCATTAAAGTAAAGAAAAATCACTTATTTTTTCATTATTTTTAGTGATGAGTACTTATTTAGTAACTTATTCATTGCCTGAAAAAGTAATTAAAATTTACTTATTTTCTCAAGTTTTTTCAAGACCTACTAAAGACTTTCTGTTTTTTTTTTTTTTTAAATCTGAGCATAGAATGAGCACGCTCTGAAAAAAGGGAGTAAATAAGAGCGCTCAGCTTTAGTAAGAAAACACGATTTGAAAATACTGTCATTTTTATTTTAGTTAAGTTTTAATTTTCAAAAAAATTAAGTTAAATTGTGAAAATTAACTTAAAATAAACAAAACATTTTGACTTTTATTTTACAAAACTATCTTAAACAAACGTCAAAATGTCTTTGCATTTTATTTTGTTCAGCGTACTCGAAAATTACGCTCTGAGCGCGCTCTGATTTAAAAAAAAAAAATAGGAATTATTTTTTGACAGTTCATGCTCTGCTCAGGTTTCAAAAAAGAAGAAGACACCTATAGAGTATAGTGTAATTTTTTCTATGATCAGGGCCAATTATTTCTGTAAAAATATCCAAGATGAATTAGAAAGTTTTTGTGGATATTTATGGCGAACTTTTCATATTTGTGATTCTTCGTGAATTGAGTTTGACTTTTTCACACCAAAAACAACATTAAAGTCAAATGTGTCTTTCAGTGGAAGTTCTGGATTTTCAATTCGACAATAGGTACTATATTTTATAATTTCTGTTCAAATCCAAGAAAATCTAAATGTGTCCTGAAAAAATCTGCATACTTTTAGGCAATTAAAAACTTTATTTTCTAAATAAAAATACAGTAGATCAAAAAATTATTTAAAATATTAATATAATAAAACTACATATTAATTTTTACTAAATTACATCAATTTTAAATATTTATTGCTTTTTATATTAAATTGTGATCTGCAGATTTTAATTTTGCGAAAGCTGTTTAACTTTAAATGGTTTGGAAACATTTAAAGTTTTCGGAAAAATGAAAGAGTAAAACGTCCGAAAATACAAAAACCTACTTTATTCATCTAAAATTTTACATTTTTGTAAATTTTTAAAAAGTGCATTTAAGAAGATTTTCTCAGAAAAATAAAAAGAATTGGTGGCACTACAATAATTGTAAATTTTTTTTGATAGAAACTGTAAAAAATAAATTTAAATTTAAAAAAAATAAATTAAACTTGTTTTTAAAAAAAAAATTATTTTTATTTAGAAACAAAGTAAATTCATAAGAGTGACCAGCAACTGCTAAAAGAATGTAAGACAATTGGTGGAATTTTTATTCCTTTTTAGTTAACTTAAATTTTTATTCAAAGTTATTTCAATAAAGAAGAATAATCTTATTCTGAGTTCTTGAAATAAAAATTGGGCAGATTTAGTTCAAGAATCACAAACCCGATAGGTTTGAAAGCAAACTTTGAATAAAGGTCTTGGTCGATGTTCCCATTTTAAACTAAAGTATTGTCGAAGGACGACTGGCCACCCTATTAATTCTTTTGATTAGATTTTTCTACACTGCACTGTTTTTTAATGTAATATTTTATTATTTATAAAATAAATGAGTAGGTATCAAAAGCTCGAAAATCAATATCTCGTAATATCAAAATCTCGAAATTTCAAAAATGACCTATACATAAAATAATAATTATCGTTTTTGAATATTTATATTAAATTATTATTTATAAAATAAATGAGTAGGTATCGAAAGCTCGAAAATTCAAATTTGGAAATATCAAAATATCGAAATTTTCAAAAATAGTTTAAATATAAAAAGAAAATTAAAATTATGGGTTTGATACGAGATCCGGCTTTTTAAAATTCACTCGTCATTAACTCTTCATTTCCAAAAACCCGCTTTTCAACAATTAATTATAATAACAATAATTTAAATTAAATATTCTAAAAAGGCAGATACTGCTGTACACATACAATAAATTAAATTAAATATTCTGGAAAAGGTAAATATTCTATTTTTTTTTATCAAAACGCATAGTACTAGATTTAAATAGAAATTATGAATTGAATAAAAAAAAATTGAGTATTTATCAAAGACAGAAAAACGGTACCCGAATTTGTTTTTAAATTTCGAGATTTTGATATTTCAGCATATTGATTTTCGAGATCTTAATATTTCTGGATTTTGATTTTCAAGTTTTTGATTTGTGATCTTTTGAAAACGACCCAAAATAAATATAGTAATTAGTTTTAAAGGAAAGTATTAATCATTTAATACAGGGTGTGCGCTATTTTATAAAATTTTGGAAACAATTATTTTTAATATGAAAATAACAAAAATTTGTAATACATACATAGAATTTGGTAAACTCCATTCAGTAACAATTCAATAGCAAATAAAAAACTAAAAAAAAAAGTTAATTAGTAATGCAAGCACCTAATTTGGCAAATTGTTTTTTACATTGTCACATGTGCAGAAAAAATATCTATACAACAAAGTATGTTATGGTAAGTGGAAGAAATAAAATTTAGGAACTATAGGTTTTTTAATACAGTTGTTTAAATTTTTTATTTCATTATATCTGCTTCATAGTGTTTTAAAGTGAAACTAATTTTAATTAATATGTAGTTGTCACATAATTTAAAAACTTACTTTTCCCCTTATATATGACTTCAGGTTTGCAGCATGTCTAAAGTAAGTCAAATAAAATGTGTATAGCATATATTTTTAGTAACTAAATAATATTAAATTATAATTTAACTTATTTGCCGAAAATAATCTCAACTACCTACGATAAATTATACATATTATGTGTTTCAAATATAAATATACCCAAGTATGAAAAGAAATATAGCACATAAATGTTAAGTTTATTTTAGTTAAGAGTTATTAGAACAGAAGGTTATTTTAAGATTATTATACAGTTATAGAAGGTATACATGCAAATAGTTTTAAATGTAAGCAATTTTAAAATTTTGTTCTTTTATCTATTTTAAAAATTAATTTTAAATAATATTATCTCATTTTTTTTTTTTTCATATTACATCCTACATGGCAGACTTGGTACATTTAATTTTTTTTATAATGCGTCTTCTACCACCTCTTTACCCATACCATTTTCTTTGGAAAAAATATCACTCAACAATTTTTATCCAATTAAATAAAATAAGGAGTTATAATATAATATATATATAATATATATATATAAATATATGTGTGTTTAGTGTATAATATATGTATATTATATGCATATAAAACATTTCTTATTTAAATGTACATATTTTTATATGATAAAAATTTTTTTTTTTTTCATTTTTATGAAGTCACGATTTAAAGCACGCGCCGATTAATTCGGCTTGATATTAAATTTTCATCTCTTCCTCCTGATTCCATCTACTGTTTCTGCATTTTTTCTTAATGTTATTGTAACAATTGTTGTTGTTTTTATAATTGTACTAAAGCGCAATGAAATACTTAATCTATCTATTAATATGGCGATACCTTCAAAAGGCCAATCGTGAGTAGTTATTTTTTTGTATAGTTTTAACTTTGTTGTTCTTTTAAATATTAAGAGCATTTAATTTAAAAGAAAAATTTGCTTCTTTATTAGAAAAAATAAAAATAATAAAATTAAAAAAAATAAAAAAAAATTTGCTTCCTGAGAGAGGAGGTCACTCAGATAAAATTCCTTTTCAAGTTATGGGGTCTTTGCATATAATCCGTAATAAGAGATAATGAACTTAAAGAGAAATAATGGTTATGATACACAATCTTCTTTTTAAAAAATAAAGAAAGCAAAATGAAAAAAAAAATGAGAAAATAACTTTGACTGTTTCAAATAAAAATTACACTACCACGATTTTTTATAGAATATGTTTTTATTTATTTAATTATGATCAGATTAATTCAAATGTGTTCTGAATATTTAGCTGGAAAGTATTGGAGCTTTACTTTTTCAGTTTCAAATTTTAAGATATTAAATTTCTTAAAAAAACTCCGAACAGTTCCAAAAATGGTTCAAGCACAATACTGTACATGGTGTTTCGTAAATAACCTGCCATAGAACAAAAGGTAATTTTGGTGTTCAACATAAAAGCAATTTTTTTTGAAAAAATATAAATTGATTAAAAAGATCATTAAAACTTTTGTAATGGATATTTAAATAATCGTTACTTTAATAACGTTATTTTTTCAATAAAAAGCTTTAAATAATATTTTGTTTGTAAAAAGTTAATAACTTTTAGTTTGAAGTTCCGATAAATCTCGTTGACAAAATTTTAAAAATAAATTTACCCAGCTTTTGAATTTTAAAATAACCCCTATAGTTCTATGGCAGATTATTGGCGAAACACTCTGTTATAATCAAAAATTTGATATTTTGCTTATGATTAATTCTTCTTAAAATTTATTTTCAAGATCTCGTACCCTGAGTTAGAACACATGTGTTTCTTAGGTTTGAGTAAAAAAAATATTTAAAAGAGTAAAATTAGTTTTTAATATATTAACTAAATTATTTATATTATTTTTTAAATTTAATTAGTTTAGTTATCCAAATTGATTAGACATAAATTAATAGTCAGTAATTATCAGTTACGTAATTAAATTTATTTTACATTTCAACATTATGAAAGTGTTTTATTAAATTTTTAAATTTTGATGTAAATTTGTAATTTTCTTTACCAAAAGTCTTCAAATAATATGGCATGGTACTGTTGAAAAATCATATCCAAAATATTTTATATTTCATATTATATTTATACATACATTAAGCTTCCTACTTCAGTTTAAAAAAAAATTACAAAAATAGCTGAGGACATGTTAATAAAAGCAATATTCAATACTGATGAGATTCTTAGAAAAAGATTTGGGCATAGGAAAACCTAAGGGACAAAAATGAATTTTAAAATAATAAATTGATAAAAAAAAAAATTTGTTAATTCATGTATGAATGTTGATATCTAAAGAATTTGCAAACAAAAGACATTTATTCGTTTTATTAAAATTTGTTTTATTTTTTTTGGAACATAGTTATAGTTTATCTTTTTATAAATTTTACTAGTACTTAGGTATTTGCTTATTTTTATATTTTAAAATAATTTAATTGTTCCTGTTACATATATATTATATATTTTTTTTTTTTTTTTCATATAATAGAATTTATCATTGCATATAAAGATACTTTGTGTGGGGTCATAAGGAGCGTTTAAGTATCAAGATTCTATATAAGAAAGTAAAGATATTTTTGGAAATTCAAATAAAAGTGTATAAGTTTGTTCTATTTTTAGTCATAGTAAGTATAAAAATGGACGGAAATGAAATATTATCAGGTTAAAGTTCAATTTAAAAAAAATAAACCGTGATTATTTATTGATTTAAAAATAAATTTGATTCAAAGTGGGAGGTCATACAAATTAATTTTTCTTTGTAATAAATTGAAGTTTATAGATTTTTATTTTTGAAAGATGATTTAAATTATTTGTTTTTAACTTTTTAATCGTGTTTCACAGTTTTTCCAGGGAAATTTTTCATTTGATGACCAGTGCATTATTTAAATCCCAGATCTCATTTGGCAACAAATGAAGTTTCGATAGAAAAATACGGGGATTCTAAGGTTTAACTAGTATCCTCGTAGGACCAAATGACTATATATAAAAGATAACTGGTGTTGCCAGCTTTCAAAAAATATATAGCTTTAATGGCGCATATTATCCTTTAAGGACGAAAAGGACATTTAAAAGTATCCTTGTTATTTTAGTCTATTTTACAAAAACCGTTATAACTAGCGATCTGTTCAATATATATATATTCAATCAAAGCTATTAATTAAAATAACGGTCTGGAGAATATTTTAACGTTTATTTGATGACGATAGGTGCTGCCGTTTTGGAGATATTGCAATTTCAAGTGGAATTTTAAAACAAAAAAAAAAAAAATTTTGAACTTTCAAAAAAACCACTATAACTATGAAATTTTCAAAAACACCCTGTATTTTTTATTATAATGTTAGAGAGTTCTTTTGACACTCTTTCCAACAGTATATAATAAGTATGGTATATGTTGACAAACAGCCCCACCAGAGAACATGAATGAAAAACTGGCACAACAATTTTATTAAAAAATACATTTTTATACTTTATTTCTCATAAATTTATTTTGCCTTTTTGTTGGGATGGTGTCATAATTCCAAAAAAAAAATTCCAAATTTACAAAATTCCGAAGAAAGAAAAAAAAATAATTCCAAAAAAAAAAATTCCAAAAAAAATAATTCCAAAAAAAAAAATTCCAAAAATCAAAATTTAATGACAAACTATTTTTCAAAAACAGTAATTTTTTACATGCATATTTCAACAAATAAAAATTTAAAAATAGTGGGGGCTGCCGCCCCCAAACCCCTGCTAAACAAATTATTGAAACCCTGATTTTGAATCCCACTCTAAAATCCCTCCTAATTCAGAATCTCACGTATACAAATATATAAATATTCTGGAAAAAGCGTATAATCCTGTAATTGTAGCCAACTATAAAATCTCTCCTAATTAAAATTAGAGGGGGCTGCCGCCTCCAAACCCCCGCTAAACAAATTATTGAAACCCTGATTTTGAATCCAACTCTAAAATCCCTCCTAATTCAGAATCTCACGTATACAAATATATAAATATTCTGGAAAAAGCGTATAATCCTGTAATTGTAGCCAACTATAAAATCTCTCCTAATTATTTTTTACATGCATATTTAAACAAATAAAAATTTAAAAATAGTGGGAGCTGCCGCCCCAAACCCCCACTAAACAAATTATTGAAACCCTGATTTTGAATCCAACTCTAAAATCCCTCCTAATTCAGAATCTCACGTATACAAATATATAAATATTCTGGAAAAAGCGTATAATCCTGATTTTGTAACAAACTCTAAAATTCCTGCTAAAGCTATGGAAATATTTTTTAGATTTTTTTTTGGAATTTTTTTTTTTGGAATTTTGTTTTTTGGAATTATTTTTTTTCTTTCTTTGGAATTTTGTAAATTTGGAATTTTTTTTTTGGAATTATGACACCATCCCAACAAAAACGCAAAATAAATTTATGAGAAATAAAGTATGAAAATGTATTTTTTAATAAAATTGTTGTGTCAGTTTTTCATCCATGTTCTCTGGTGGGGCTATTTATCAACATATACCATACTTATTATATACCGTTGGAAAGAGTGTCAAAAGACCTCTCTAACACTATAATAAAAAATACAGGGTGTTTTTGAAAATTTCATAGTTATAGTGGTTTTTTTGAAAGTTCAAAAATTTTTTTTTTTTTTGTTTTAAAATTCCACTTGAAATTGCAATATCTCTAAAACGGCAGCACCTATCGTCATCAAATAAACAAAATTAAAATATTCTCCAGACCATCATCTTAATTAATAGCTTTGATTGTATATATATATATTGAACAGATTGCTAGTTATAACGGTTTTTGTAAAATAGACTAAAATAACAAGGATACTTTTAAATGTCCTTTTCGTCCTTAAAGGATAATATGCGCCGTTAAAGCTATATATTTTTTGAAAGCTGGCAACACCAGCTATCTTTTATATATAGTCATTTGGTCCTACGCGGATACTAGTTAAACCGTAGAATAGCCAAAAATACTATCACTTATCAAAAACTCATTATTTGATTAGTGATATACGTGATTGGCGCAGATGGGATCTAGATTTTTTTTCTATTTTGTTTTATTTTTTTTTAATGAAGTGATTCAATTGTCTTCCACACATTTTGGGAAACTAAACTAAGCCTGAAGATCCTAAAATTCGGTTAAATATCTTAACCTTCTATTTAAATATTGAATTCAAAAGCTGAGTACCCTAATTACTAAAATCTTTTAAAATTATTCTTAAAATTTACAAAATTTTATTAACAACTATTTTCGAAAATTTAATTTTTTTTTATTTTCACTTCCTATCATTTTAATTGAAAAATTTTTATAACTTGAAAATGAAATGAAAGATTTATATACAATTATAAATAATCTTTACAAACATATATATACAAAGTCTTACATAAATAAAATCCTATCTTATAAATATTTATAGAAATGCTAAAAAAAAAATTAAAAATAAAAAATAAAAATTTTGCAAAAAAAAAAATATGCCACTATGTAATAAAAATGGACAATTGACAAATTGTCATGAAAAGTCAGACTGGGTTTAAATATTGACGCTAAAAATAAAAGAAGCACTGCACAATTTATCAATTGATTTTTATTCATGAAGTTCAGACTTCAGATATACAGTAAATTATTCTAAATAAAAATTAAAAGATTTAAAACTTACAAAAAAAAAAAAATCTAATTAAATTATAAAAATCAATGCATAAAAATCATCAAATGACATTCCAATTTTCACTGTTTGACATTTTGGTAATAAATCTCTTAATTGAAGTTTGTCGATGCTTGAATTTTCATGATCATTTTTTTTTTTACCTTTGATTCAAAATTTTTTTTTGTATTGAAAGTTAATAATGTAAATATATGTATGTACGTGATATATATAGATATATATGTATTATAAAATATTATATAAATTTACATTTGAATTGCATTGCACTTTAATTTTGAACTCAGGTTTATAGTAGAACATTATTTATGAAATATTTATGTATTTAGGTAGGTACATACATACCTAGTACCTACATATAATATGATATAATAAGTATATACTTATGTATGATATTCTAATTATGTATGTACATTTTTATAGTGTTTGAAGAAATTTTATATTTTTTTTAATTATGTGTTGTTTTTTTTATAAAAGTGACATTTGAAATTTTATTTGACATATCAGTAATTATTTAAAATTAAAAATAAACCAAATATAAAGTAAAAATATTGTAAATCTTATGCCATTTGATATAAAAATATAAATCATTTAAACAACATTGAATTCTAGATGGAATTTGATTAATTTAAAAAGAAATGTCTAATATGTCAATAACTTTCAGAATGAATGTAAACTGAGGAATGGCTAATATAGAGCAGTACTCTACTTTACTACAATCAAAAAATTATATTTTTATAATTGTATTCCATATAAACGTATTATAAGTAACTTTATTAAACTTTTTTATAAGTAATTAAACATAAATTCATTATCATAATAATAATATCATTATCATTAACATAAAGCAACGTAATTAAAACTTGATTATTGTAATTATGACTAGGTACTTTAAATCACATTAATTTTGATTTCTTAAAAAAATATTCAATTAATAAAATTTATAGAATTTAATAATAAAAAACTATTTTAAATAATTCTTAAATTTGTTAAATTTTTTTAATTTCAAATAATTTAAAATAGAAAAAAAAACATATAATAACATAACCTAAAAATATTCCATTCAATGTTATATGCACTACGAAAATAAAGGTTGTTCAACTCTGAAATAAATTATGTTTTTATTAATTACGATAGGAAGTAACTGAATTTTATGATCTCAGTTGATATATTTTATTTAATGGGATTTAATTACTTTGAACACATGATATTTAAAAAATTTCAATAATTTTAGAAAATAAATAAATCAATTTTGTTATTTCTTTTTTTGTGATTTTACGAATGTAGTGTGAAAAAATTTAATTTTTATTTTATTTTATTTATATTAATTATAATTTTATTTTGAAAATATATTTTTTTTTGTGTCCCCGAATCGGTGAACCCATGAAATGAATTTTTGTCATGGTAAGGAAGGAAAGGAAAATTTGATGAATAAAATGGCGTCAACATTTTCAGATATTAAGAAACGTGAAAATATTCGTCAAAATGAAGTTTTATATGTAAGTTAGATTAGAATTAAAATGAGGATTTAAGTTAGAAATAAAATATATGTTTTAATTAAAAAGTTTTTGTATATTTGACAATTTATTCAAAGAACATTAGGTATATTATCTTTTGTTTTAAATTTTAGCCCCTAAATACAATTCTTTTTATCACTATTTAGAGCAACAAAGATATTTCTTGAATGTTAAGTGTTGTGCCATTTTTTAGAATTTCCAAGGGCATTACGTGATATGGATTTTTGTTAATTAAAATAAACGAACGTAATAGCCACATAGAAATCCCAAGTCAGCGCAAACGTTTGAAGATTATGTGAATCCACAAAATAAATAATTTGTCATCCTCCCATAATGAATTTGATGAATTTCCTTTCATTTTGTTGGGACTTAGTAGGCCAGTAGAATTTTATATGATCGAAATTTCTTAATCAAAATATATATTTAAGAATTATTTCGTACTGCTGGTCCAAAAAATCCCATCAAAATGTAAGATAAAAACCAACCAACCAAATGTCAACTTAATTGGATTTCAATTATATGTATCTGAAAATAAAAAAAAAATATTATTTAATTTAATTATATATTAAGCAGCTATCAAAATAAAAAATTTGGATAAATTTTTAATAGAATAAGATAAATTGATTTTACATATTTGAACATGTTACATTGTATACAATATGTCTATAAATGTTTATATAAATTTTAATTAGCCTAAAATATTTTCAAATTTTATAAATTTAAATAATAATGAATGATTATTATTGAAATTTAACATAGTGTTTTATGTTTAAAAGTGCAATGTAAGTGTTATATTGTAATAATATATGAAAATTTAGTTATAATTGTAATCGCATTCAATTGCATAAAATATAATATAGGTATGCATAACAAATGTTGGAATAACTTATTTATTTGCATCACTATTAAATGGTCAGTTTTATGTCTTATTGTACCACCTACACAAAAATCAATAGACACAAGTATATACGATTATATTACATTTAATATTATATATATATATATAAAATGAATAATATTTCCTGTTTAACCACAAAGTATATTTTGAATATTACAATCGATTGAAAAGTTTTCCGGCCATTGGTTTTGCTGAGTTTTTTTAAATTTAAAAGTGTATAGCACTTAAATTATATTCAATAGTATATCATATATAAAAAAAATACCAAACTTATTTTATACATTAGTCTAAGAATATTTAATGATCTTTAATAATAATAACGAGCATAAAAGATACTCACATTCATTAAAGTAGATTTATCACCATTGTCCTGTTAAAATGTATTATAACTAACGACACCTTAGCTACTATTATTTTCCCACAAAATAGTGCATTAATGTTATAAATATGTATATAGAAAATTGTAGGAATTTTTATTTTAACTTAGACAAGTTGGTCATAGGATAAGATCGAATCCAAAAGTACTTTCTACGACAAGTACGAGTAAAACACAACAAAAGAAAACAAAAACTACTCGTAAAAGACTAAAATGTGTAAGTTATAATCGTTAGGAATGAATAGTTAAATATTGGAATAAAATCAACTAGTTCAATCGTATATTCTAATTTTTTGTTTGGAATTTGAGGAATATCAGTTCAAAATGTAATGATTTTGTTTTGTGTTTTTTGTATTCTTGTTGAAAATAAAAACTTTTACAGGTATTGAAAACCTTTTTTGAAGAGAATAATGACGGAGTTTTAATTTTAAATATTTAAGGATAAATTAGTTTAAAATCATTAAAATAACTAAAGATTGATATGAGTTGATATATAAGTAATTTTATTGCGAAGCATTTTCTAAGTAAATTATTTAGTAAATGTGTTCATTATTATGTTAGTAACGCACAATAAGCTTAGTCAACAACGTTAAATTCAAAAGATAAACATATGGAAACAATACAAATGCACACAAATAAGTTTCGATGCAGCCTTGACGCAAAAGTTGGTTAACTTTTAACATCTACGCTATTTTGACAACTAATTATGTATGTTTTAACTTAAATTTTTAAAATTAATAATAGTACCAGATCAATAGTAAATATTAAATCCTTTGTTTATTTGGAATTTGGGCTTCCTAATTAAATATTTTCTTTTTATTTATAATTACAATATTAATTATTTTGTTTATGTTATGTCTATTTATATTTTTAAAAATTAAATTGTATATTTGGCCCTTAAGCGGATTTGTAATGAAAATTTATTTTTTTTTATATTATGATCTGAACGAAAATCGAATCCGGAACCCCTCAATTAACAACTTCAATGCTGCATCATGCCTACGCTCATTGTGCCCAATACAAAAGATTAATAAATTAAAACTTTGGTACGCATATTTTGTGTACCACATTAGGGTACATCTGAAAAGTCTTATTAAGCCTTAACTTAAATATATTGAACTAAACAGGAAATTAAAAATATTCAATGTGTAGGCGGGTGTCATTCTTTTTAACAAATGTGATTTTATAAGAAGAAGACAATTTCTTTAATCATTTTGTAGAAGAAATAAAGAAGTAGTCACCCAGCTTTTAGAAATTAACATTACAAATAAAAAAAATTAACAAAACATTTTAAAGGAATTGCACAGTAGCTAAAAATTGTATCAAAACTTCATTCGTTTTGTATATTTGTAATAGTTCTGATAATGAAAGCATTTTTTTTGAAATTCTGCCTGAATTATTTAAAATTTAAGAACAAATCTTTCTCTTCTTCTCAAGAATGTTGTCAACAAATCTTCTCCATACAAACCATGTTCGTTTAAACATTTCCTGAATTGATGGGTTTTAATTGTACTTTTTTTTTCTTCTCCTGTTAATTCAAGCAAGAAAATTAAGCTAAAAAGTCATGTATTTGAAATTCAAATGTAAATATTTATACTTCTTTTAGCAAATTGATATCTTTTTGTCTGTTTAGTTTTTATGAATTTAAAAACAACATGAGTTTTGTTAACAGTTTTGTAAAATAAAATGAAGAAAAACTGCAGATTTTTATTTTTTATTTTAGTTTTAAGACAATTTGAATTTTGTTTTTTTTTTTATTTATAAAGACATAATATTCTTGTGGTTAAGATCTGGTAACAGTTTTAATTGATAGTAAGAAAGTCTAATTGTAAACTGTGTATACCAAGTAACTCTATTTTTTTTTGACGAGTCGATAAAAGTTCATAAGATAAAAAAAAAAGTGTTCAAAAGCGACTATGAATAAATGATTAAAGTTGTTAATTTTTTACATATTTGAATTTTTTTTTTTTTTTTTGTGTTGTGTGTTAAAAATTTATAGCGTATAAAAAATATATATACGAGTATACATCTAAATAAAAAACTTCGTTTTACATAATTAGTTTTTTAAATTGTTTTTTTTTTTTGTTTTAATATTTGAATTTATGTTGAATATTGAATTTCTTAAGACAAATTTATTATATTCAAACTATTTGACAATTCAATTTCTTAATTCAGATTATTTAAAATAATATACAGGGTATTTATTCAAAGTATACAGGGATCATTATTTAAAATAAATAATCATTTAAATTTTGCGATTATATATTTACATAAAAATTGACGCCTTTTTTAGAAAATTCTTATCTGACATTTTAGGGCATGTGGTAACACCTTTTTCAACTCAAATTTCAAAAACATAAAAGAGGGCAGCCCCCTGAACCGCCATACCTCAACTAATTGTTATTTCATCTTTATTTTTTAAGTATTAAACTACTCTTTAAACTTCAATATCTATTATGGAAAAAGGGTGATGGACTTCAAATAAATGCAAGTTATATAGATCGTTTGCTGAATCGATTGTTACAAATTACAATCGTATAATACACCTAATTTTCGTCTATACTTCAGGCATAGGGTAATAAAATAATTCTGCAACTTTAGACATATAAACCTTTTTTTTTGGAATTTTTTCAAACTTTTGGAATCGGTAAACCTATTTCAATAAAGTTTCGACATTATTATTTTAAGAAGGTATTTTTTGTCTTTGATTAAAACAGGCTTTATTTTGACGGATTCTAAAAATGTATTAACATACATGCCGATTACCGGAGTACAAACAAAGTTTTATAAGTTCATAAATTATTCAGATTGAAAATTCATTAAAAAGAAAATGCCAAAATTACATAATTCAATTTTTAAATTTTAAGAATAGAAATAGAATTTTAAGAAACAGCTTGTAGTTTAAGCTTATAGTTAAAAATGTTTGCTCATAATAAATATAGAATATATATGTATGTAAATGTTTAATTTGTCAACATTTATAATTACACTACTTTAAATAAACACTTAAAAATATGTTATATGTCAATCTAATAACAGTAATAACATTAAATTTTTATTAATTTCAAATCAAGGCTTTTAAAATTAGTATGACCAACAAAATGTCCATTATTAACATATGCTTTATTAAAAAAAAAAAAAAAATAATATTAATTTAAATCTTTTATGATACAAGTATTAGGCTAACAACTCTAAATTCATTAATTTTTAATTAATTTTGAAGTTTAAAACTAAAAAATTCTAATTTTTATACATTTCACAAGTTTTTTATAATTAAATATTTTAAAATTTACTTTTACATTAAGTATTACATATTAATAAATTAAATACGTAAAAATATACTTTCTATTTAAAATTAGGGTTTTTTTTTAAACCCTTTGCCTTCAAGGGATAAAAAAATGCAGTAAGTAACAAAGTATATTAAATTGTAATTTCAAAGGAATTTTAAAGTAAACCTGCAAATAAAAAAAGGTTAGTTTTTATGTTTTTTGTTAAAAATTTTATTTTTACCTATTGGCTAAAAATTAAGTTCTAATTTCCTAAAGTAAATTTATAATTATATTCTCACATTAAATTTTACTACAGCCTAAGATCAATATAAATAATAGTTTTAACATTTTTGTACAATCTATTTTATATGAGAGTTTAAAATTTTGCAATAAATCTTTGTTTTTTGGTATTTACTTTATTTAAACTGACATTTTAAACTGAGCTTACATATGTTATAACAGCTTTCTTTTTGTTTTCTTTGTAAAAAAATTATTTACTTGCATTATGAATTTTTTATTTCATTTATAACATCTGAAGGCCAATTATTTAATTTTTCAATCATACTCTACTGATTACTGAGTATATAATAAGTTATGCTTAGTTTATAATAAGTTATTATTATGTAAAGTTATACGATATGAATCCGCAACACTCCATTAAGTCTTTTTTAACCAAACCATTTAGTCTGAAAAAAATCTATTTTATTTAAACTTAAAAAAGAAATTCGGACAGAATAGAACTTTCTGAGTTGCTTTTATCTGATTGGAGATATTTGGTGGCATAGATTGGCTTTTATATGGTCTGTTATGTACTAACACAGAGTGATACCGATAAAATAAATAATAAATATATAGAAGATTCAACTGCTGGTATAGAAACAAATATTGATAATACTGACATTATGAGCCTCATCAAATATAATATAAGATACAAAATAATGCTTATAGTATTTATATTTAATACATATACTATTTTATATCGAGATCTGCTTATCATCGATATCCCATCCAATTTGTCCCATCCTCCATAATCCAAAAACCCCAAATAACTTCCAGAATAATCCCGAATCCTTCCACATCCTACCAAACTGTACATTTGTATCACAGATTATATCCTAAAATTAGGTTCAAAAAGGGTGTGTTAAAGTTATACACTACCCAAAGAAAGACCGCACAGTTTCAATGGGTGGCTTTCGAGCTTTCCATTCCCTCGTAAAAAAAAAAGAAAACAAACCGTGTATGCATTTAGTAAAGTATTGTAACAGTGTATATATTATACACTTTGCAGAATGAAAGTGTTTATAATTATTACTTTTTACATCAATTATATGCTCCTTGAAACAGGTGCCCAAAAGTTGAATAGTATAACCAATTTTTTAAACATTGATTTTTACTTGTTTTTTTTTTTTTATTCATTTAATATATTGAATATTTCCAATAAATTATCTTTAAATAAAAAAAAAAGTAAACCATTTTGCATAATATATTGTTAAAATGGTTGTAATAGAACTAAAGGTAAATTGAAACTAGAAAATAATAATAATAATATAATCATATGCGAGATGTTGGTTGATAATAGATATTTATATAAGACTGCGCATTTACTATACATACATATATGTGTTCAAACAAAAACGCAAAGTAAAATTTTCCCTAAAGCAAAACATTCTGAAATAAACAGTTTAAGCCCCATGCAACTTAAGTATTTGCTACAAATAAATTTACAGATATCGATAGTAAGATTAAAAAACATAATTTTCAAAGTGAAAATTTTACATTGATTTTTGTATGTTTTGCATACAAAGATTAAAATCAAAAAATATGTAAAAAAATATGTAAAAAAAAAATTCTTTAACAATTTAAACAGCAATAATATTTTTTTACCATATTATGATAGGATAACCATGTTTAAGTCAAGAGAGGATTCGTGCAACTTTCGTTACACAAGTTCAAGTATGTTAGCGGATTTATATCTTTTGTAATATAAGAGAGATTGTTCATAATTCAATATTATGTATGTATGTATCTCTATATTAAATCTACTTGTGTATCTTTATAATTTATTCATATACACAAATACACATATATATGTATATAGAATTCAAAATATGTTATTGGTGGTAATAATATGATGAAGATAAAGTTTAATAGGATAAGAATATTGCGATATAACAGTTTAAGTTGTGATTAAATGCGCGATATTTAACTCATATGGGGGAGTCGATCAAATATTATTAAAATTTAATGAATACATATTTGGATTATGAAAAATAGTTTTAAATAAATTTAATTTGATAAAATCTTAAAATTTTAAAAATTTTATAGTTAACATCAATTTACGGAATTCACTTACAAAATGAAACAAAATTTGGATGAAGTTGGAGTGCAGTTTAAATAAAAATTTCTAGAAATTGTAAAAGTAGTTAATTTTGAATCATTTTAATTATAATTTAAGTATTTGATGTAAGATTAAGAAACATAGTATTTTGCTTAATTTTTTTTTAACTCCCTTAATAATTTATACAAATTTTTAAATTTTATCTTTTCATAGATTTTATTTCACTTAAAAAGACAATGCTTTGTAAGTATATCTTTTAGAGATCCATTTAATAAAATTAAAGTTCTAAGTTAATCTTTATTTATATATTAATCAGCTTTTTACGTTTTATATAAAATAATTAGTATATATCAAATGGCGTACTTTTTGGAACGTCGGTCGTTCAAACGAAGGGTTCAAGAAGGGTCAGATGGGTGGCACAGTGGTTCATACGAAAGGCCTGGATTCGAATTCCAGTGAAAGTGTAAAACTTTTTTCTGGATTTCGACTTGACTCAGCTATAATTCGTCATTGGGTTCAAATTAATGGCTTAATCAATAATTGATAATTATATATCTTTAACTAGCTAATACCCAGTGCGCGTTGCTACGCTTCTAAATGGAGGTTTAATTGAAGTTGATGTTACTGCAAAAAGTTAACACAAAAATTACATGCGGTTTATACATGTAAATTTTAAAATGTATGAAAGCAATCTTTTTAAAACGATTTTTCTAGGATTATTCTAGTAATTTTTCTGTAATTCAAAGCAGTAAACTTTCTGTAATTCAAAGCAGTACAAACTACTTTCCAAAATTTGACGTAATTTACTTCCAAAAAATTTTTTTTCCAAACGTAGGACCGACTGTTAACAGACTCAACTCCATTTTCAAGTTGTTTCATACATATAAAATTTGAGGTCAACCGGTCAAATCGTTTTTAATTTAGAGTTAAGTATTGAAAAAACCTATAAAAAGCTGTTTTAGGGCTGTCTTTTAAGCCAAAGCAGAATTTCGTAAAATCGGACAAAATTTGGACAACAAAATTTTTTTTGACCACCCGTCGGCCCGACATGGGTTAACAAATTCCAAAACTGTTAATAGTGTCAACTCAATTCTCGAAGAGCATCACGTATACAAAATTTGAAGTCAATCGGTCAAACCGTTTTCATTTTAGAACAAAGAAGTTTAAGTACTTGCACCACAGCCCCAACTTGGCGGTTCGTTAGAGCAAAATTTTTGGGAAACGATTTTTTTCTGTACCCAAAAACCTCTATATACAAATTTTCATGCAAATCGGCTGGGCAGTTTAAGAGTCTATTCGCTACATACAAACAAACAAACAAACAAACTTTCGCTTTTATATATATAGATAAAAAAAATACATAAATATAAACAAATAATTTAATTAAATAATATAACTCACTGATGTAGAATACCATATAACTCAAATACAAAATTATTACAATATAAACAAAAATAGAATTGTATCTATTGAAAATCTAAGACATTTCGACATGTCATAAGACGTAGTACTATCTCATGTTTTAATTGTATGTGAAATTTATTTGATCAGTTCTAATAATATAAATATAAAATTTCACCCTGCTCCGACAAGCACATATATATTTAAAGTTTAATTAAAAGTGTTTTAAAGTTTATGTATCAAAATTTTTTTCTTAATTAGGGTTTCAATTATTTATTTCTTTATAAACAATCCCCTCACAAATACAAAGTGATAAGCGGGTGATTCAAGCTTTCCTGTTTAAGTGTGGCAGGTATATTTATTTGATACATTGATATATATACACTATTAAGATACAAATTATAAATTTAAATTTTCGATTACATTTTGAAACATTTGAGACCCTTAGATTGAAAGGTCAAATACCTCGCCACTATGCTACCGGTCGGATTTAAATCTTCAATTGAATTTTAAAAATATCAAAAGGTGCTGTAAGTTTTTCTAGAAAAACTGTTTAGAATTTAGTTTCATCTATACCCGAAATAAATTATATGCAGTAAGAGGGGAGCATTGAAAGTTTTATACAGAGTCAAATACAAAAATAAATAAGTTAAAAAATATTATTCTTGTTTTTAAATATATCAATAAAATATCGTAATAATAAAAAAATATGCCACCACAGAACCAACCACTATTACAGGAAAAGCTTAATATAAAATTTCTTTAATACATATTTTGCCAACACGTGTAAAAATTTTGATGAAAACAAAATACCAAATATATTTTTATACATATATAAAAATATGTTTAAATTAAAATTAAATTTGGACTTAGAAAAATTTCACTAATTTTTTTTAAATTTAATTAAGGCACACTACACTTCGTCGGGTTAAAAAACTTTCTATGGCAAAATTGTAGCTCTTCACTTTGTGTAACAACTTTTGTATAAGAAGTTTTTTGTACTATTTTTGGTTTAAAAAATATTATACGAAAACAGTACCTAACCGCTTATTATATTTCATAAAAGCGTTTGGTAAAAATTTAAAATCTTTTTGTTAGAAATATCTTTAATCCGGAAAATAAATTCTGTGGATAGCTGGGATCACCACGGCTTAGATATGGTCTACTAATATTTAAGCAAAATAAAAAGCAAAATAAAAACTTAAAATACTTGTTTTTGTAATAACATACAGCTGTTCTGTTCCAAATTAAAGTTAAACTTCATATAACTGCAAATAGTACAAACAATTCAAACATATTATAAAATTTTTTAAAACTACCGTTATCTGTATTTAATATAAGCAACAATAAATAATTTGCCTATCAATTAAAATCTGCTCTTAATTATAAACAAAAACATAAAAATCCGCATATATATAAAACTTCTGACCAGGTGTACTTTTATTGGAATTCTTCGCTGGTTGATTTTAGAAATAATTGCACAAATTGCCTGGCAGGATACTGAATAGTAAGCAAAGCAAATAAGGACAAATTATAGTCTTATCTAATATTCATGATTTTTATTAAAAATTTTGCAATTTAAAATTATTTGCATAAAACATTGAAATTTATGTTAACAATTGCTAAGAATTTTAACGGTAGTTAAGATACTAGGAAATCTTTTGCAATATATCTAGTGTAGAGTTATTTATTGCAAAACTTTTTATATTTTAGTTTAATATCGTATATTGGTATTTATATATACTAATAGCTAATATACTTTACCGCTGTCCCAGAATTGTAATTAATTATAATAGAAATAATTTTACTAAAAGATTTAAATTATACTATATTATAAAAATGTTTTTGATTTTGCAGTTATATACGAATATAAAAATGATGATGAAGATTTAAATGAATAATTTTGCAATTTAATATTAAATATATAATTACATTATGTTGTATAAATGTTTTGAGTTACAATAAACAAATCTTTTAAATTTATAGACAAATGATTCATAATACAAAACAATAGATAATTTGTATACCTAAACTTTTTTAAATTACGAAATGACAACATACGTCTAAAAATGCGGGTTAAGGTACGAAGTTCCACAAAACAAAATACCAAAAAAATAAACATTCTGGAAAAATCGGCAATCCTGAGTTTGAATCTAACTCTTAAATCCCTCTTTAATTTAAAATTTCACTTAGAATTTAGTTTTTTCGATATTTTTTTTGAAATTTCGTACCCAACTCAACAAGGCAAGCAGTTATAATAGGTTCATGTTATTCTTTAGGAATATTATTAGCGGTATAATGAGTACTCTATATAATTCAATATTTATTTATTATGTCTAACATTGTACATACTATAAATTTTCTTCAGATTATTTTTAAAAATTTTTATATCAAATTATAAATACTAATTATATAGTTTTTAATAATTTAAATAAATTTTTTTTTTTTTATACATTTTTAATAAAAAGTAATTTCTATTTTATTCCAAATTCCGAACATTTCCATTCTGTTGATTTAAACATTTAAACAATGTCACTTTGGTTCTTACATTTTAACGTTTCAAAATTTATAAGCCATAAGATTTTAATTAAATAATCGTTTAAAAAATTCAGATTTGAACGAATAAATAAAGCTTTTCCAGATTTGATAGCTACATTTATGTTAAATGAAGAGGTAAGGAGTAAGGATTGCTATTTCAGACAATTTAATCTGTCAACCATAGAACCAAAGAACTAAAAGTTTTTTTCTATATTTAGTTTTTATCTAATTTAAATTTCATTCGTTATTAACGATTTTAGCAGTACAACATGGCTTTCAAAATATGGTTCTATAAAAGATCAAAACAAATTTTTGAAAAATTTACAGAACGCTCTGCTAATAAAATCAATAACCGGAAAATATCATTAAAAAAAAGGTATTAGATATAATTTAAAAAAAAAACTACCTGAAGTGCTATGGGTGAAACACCCTCTCAGAGGACAGAGAACAGCAGCATTATAAAAAAATATTTTGTTTTACAAACTTAACAAAAATACTTTAAAATCATAGGATTAAAACTGTTAAGAACAGATCTCCCTTCGCAAAAAATTGTTTGGTTTTGTTTAGGTTTACCAAATCAATGTTATCAATTATTTTCAAATTAATTTATTTTGATATATTCTTTAATCTTAATGTCATTCAACTATTGTATTTATGATATTTAAAATTAATATTTTGAATTTTAAAAAAACCAAAACAGCGTTTGTGTGTCAATCATTTTTTAGGTTTTGATACAAATTTTTAAATTGTACAATTTATTTTACAAGGTAAAATTTTTATATTAATTTTGTTTTTTTAATAGATGAGATTTTAAGATAAAATACTTTCTATTATTTAGCTTAAAACACACCTTTGGAATTAGAAAAGAGTATTGCCAGCAATTTGCTGTATATATTATATTAATATTTTTTTCAATGTCAACGAAGTGCAACACCCAAATGAAAATGAATGATACTAAAATAAGTGGGAAAGAGTTATCGTATAAATGAAAGCAAATATTGAAACCAGTTGAAAGTTAATTGTTCCAGTTTAATATAAACTATAGATATACAACTTTAGGGTATTAATAATTGGGATTTTTACATGTAGCTTTATGTAATTTTTATTATATTGGTTTTCAGAACACTTCCCATTTTCTTATCCGTTCTTTTTCACATTTTAGAAAGTTTTCCCTATATATAAAGTTAGTCACTATATGTAAAGTGTGCATTACTTAAAATTGACTTAAAATATTTATTTATTTATTTATGTTCCAGACACTATAGTAAATATTGCCTGATATTATTATAATCCTTTGCCTATTTGCCTTTTGGACTTCTCATTACATTAAATACCAATAAATTTATATTAATTTATAATAACAATATTATTTATTGAATTTATTTTATATATTTTTATATTTTAAATTTGGTTACCATGGGGATTTGTAAAAAAAATATTTTTAAACAACTTTTAATTTTAATATTTCATGACCTACACGCGGACTGACTCCGCACCTTACTTTCTACACTACTGATGCCCTTGACATAAAATAATTTGGAATGAATCAGTAACAAAATTCATATTCCGTTTTCATTATTTCAGTATTCAAAATTATACAATATAAAAGTATTATAAATACAAAAAGAGATTAGGAATACAGTTTGAATACACTAATACCTATATTTTTCAAAGTGGTAAAACTATAATTTTCTTTTTGATTATTTTAGCAAGGAAGAAGAAAGGTGCGCCTTTGGTTTGGCGGATTTCCTTTCTTATTTTACAATTTTTCCTCTTCTTTTTTTCTCTTTAACTTTGTTTTAATAATTTAAATCCTCTTCATACTCACATAAATGCACTTAAGAGAAAAGTTGAATCAGAATCTAGTTAAATTGTTTCCAAACGATATCTATAATAAAATTGATAATGACTGTGATTGGATGAAAAAAACTGGCTTTAATAAGTTTTTGAGATTTTTAAATTAATTCCTGTTGATTAAATTTGATGAAATTCTTTTTTAAACTGTTTTAATGTTTTAAAATTATTTTTAAACTGCTTCTGCACAAACGTTACTTTGTAGAGCTTTTTCTCAATACGATTAGGCAATTTGTTTGCATGTGTTAAATTTAGAAAAGAAAATCGTGAGCAAATATTTTTTTTTTTTATTTTTTGTAAAAACGATAAAGGAAATAAGTTTAGTTTGTATTGTATGTATGTATATATTAATTACTAAATTGATTGGTTTTTAAAAGGTTTAATATTAAACTGTTTCTAAAAGTGCTTTACAGGTGCAGAAATTTTTTGTTTTGGTTTTATACCCGTATGACTATATAGTCAAAGGGTATAATAAATTTGCCATTACGTTTGTGACGCAGAGAAGGAGGGAGGGTAGATATAGACTCAAGTGTATGGACCGGATCAGAATCGAAAAAAAAATCGATTTAGCTATGTATGTCCGTCCGTCTGTCCGTCCGTCTGTCCGTCTGTCCGTCCGTCTGTCCGTCTGTCCGTCTGTCCGTCTGTCCGTCTATCCGTCCGTCTGTCCGTCCGTCCGCACGATAACTCAAAAACTAAAGGAGCTAGGATCTTGAAATTTTCGCAAATTCGTTTTTTTGCAATAGTCTCCGTCATCGCTATTTAAATCCAGCCATTTTGGTCCATGGGTTCGGGTAGCTGCCATAAAACTTCCTTTTTTATATGAGTATTTCTCTGTACCTATTACAGCTACGTGTCTGAAATTTTGGCAAAAGTAGTTTAGTTTTATGGCCAAAGTTTCTGCAAAATTTGGTTGGTCTACTGCAAAGGGTTCGAGTAGCTGTCATACAACTTCTTATTTTATATGAGCATTACTCTATACCTATTGAAGTTGGGTGTCTGAAATTTTGCCAAAAATAGTTTAGTGTAATGGCCAAAGTTGCTGCAAAATTTGGTTGCTCTACTGCCAAGAGTTCGAGTAGCTGCCATACAACTCCTTCTTTTATAAGAGCATTACAGTACACCTAATAAATCTGATATGTTTGAAATTTTACCAAAAGTAATTAATGTTTATAATAATAATGATATAATGTTTATATAACGGTCATACGGGTATCCCAGAGTTGACACAGTCTACTCTACTACACTCTTCCTCGTTCTTAGTTGTTTTGTGATAATTAAACCGTTAGATAGATAAGGCTATCTACACTTGTGAAACTGATAAGCTTATAAATGGAGCTTATTAAAATGAGAGAATTTTTTTAAATATAAATTGTAATTAAATTTATTTAAATTTTGTACAAATTAGAAGGTATAAGATAAAACAGAGACTTGTTTGTTTAGAATTTGGTTCTTCTCAATGGGTTTTTATTTGAAGTTGATGTTATTGTAAAAATTAACACAAAAATTACACTTGGTGTAAATGACAATTGTGCCGTAAAAAGTTAAAGGACATCGACAAAAAATTTTTAAAAACTTCTTTTGGGTCCAAGAGGCAACCCCAATCAAACAGCAACGTATAAAATATTTTAAATCAATCTGTCAAATTGTTTCTAATTTAGACCGAAGTGACGAACAAATTTTTAAAAAATCACTCTGCCGCCATAGGTTAAAGAAAATTGACACACATTTTTTGAGATTTTCTTATTATAAAGTGACATATGTACTAAACTCGTCCAAAAATTTCAAGTTTCTAGTTTAAATCGTTTAGAAAATTATAAAGCGTTAAAAAATTTGGAAATATTCAGTTTCACATAACAATAAATTGAAATTCCGTTTGACAAACCTGTATTATATATATTTATTTTACATGTATCTACAAAGATTGTTTATATACCTTATAGAACTTGTGTTATATATAGGGTTTTATAAAATTTTAGAGGTCTGTAGCTCTGTAAGAGGCGGAGTTACAGGAAAAAAAGTTGTTGCATAAAATTAATATTTTTGCGATACATATTCGTAATTTAAATTTTATTTATTTATTTCAAACGTTGTAGAAGTTTTGTCGGACATTGTGAAACTATATTTCTAATGAAGATCTTTATATTTCATTTTGAATATAATTTACATAACATAAACACTCATATAGATAATCTTCAGAAGTGTATTCAGTTTTTATTAAATGTGCATATAATTTTTAATTGTGAATAAATATAAAATAGATTAGTTTTAAAAATGTTCCAATTAAATGAAAACAAAATTTAAAATTTTTACAATTTTCTTGGTTTTAATAATATTATTTAAAAAAAAATTTCCTTAACTTTTTATTTAAATTTTTTTTTTATTTGAAATAAATTTATTTGCGATCAGAAAGGAATGAGAAATTGAAATTAAGTCAAATCCAATTAATTCTTTTGTTTTGACACCATGTTTGTACTGAAGTCATGAGAGATAAAATTAATTCCTAGTGCAATATGTATAAAATCCTTTCCCAATACATATAATAATAATATGTATATATATGTATATACATTTTTTAATAAAAAAAGTGTTCGATATTCACTTGCTGATACCGTTTAGCAACAACTGAAAGCTTTGTAAGAAAAGAATACCACTATACGCTTACTGTGTGGTATGCATATTTCTTAACGAACTCAGTTGATTTGCATTCTTAACTGATTTTACATGAGCTACTGTTAAAAATTAAAAGAATAAATTTATTTTTATAAATTGTTTTCAAAATAATCTTCATTAAAGTTGGAACAGTCAAAAAAATGAATTTCATTAAAGTTCAGATTTAGAAGAATGTTTTTTATTGCATGGACTGGACATAAATTTTCTAAAATTCTATTTTAAATTTTAAATTTTAACAGATTTATATTTAAAGAACAATGATTACACTTGGGAAGGGATACTCGTACAATAATAATTAAATTTCATTACCATTTTACTATGAAGAATGTTAAGTGCGATATTAGATTGTGCGATTTATTAGAATTCAGTGAAATTAATTCTGACTATTTTCTAGTAATTTTAAAAGCTGAGATTTCATCATAAGTTAACAGTTTTCGCATAATGGGTATATATATATGTATAATAAGTATTATATATTATACTACAGATATTATAACAAGGCCAATATTATTAATATAATATAAAGTTACTTTGGAGGCTAGCAGAGTCTTTAAAACATAATGTTATGTGACAAAGCAACAACAAATTATTTATTTATTTGTAGTTCCAGACAATAGTAAATATTTCCTGATAATCAAATTATTGTAATATACACTATATTTTTTTATTATATATAATCCGACCAGGGTTTGAACCCGAGACTTTAAGATTGAAAATCCGCCACTTTACCACTGAGCTATCGGTCAGATTAAAGATATTACGTTTTAAATACTAAAAGAGTTTTACATAATTAGCGAGCCGTGGTTAAAAATTAATTAATCAGATGGTTATTCGTACACTTTCTTCAGAAAAAAATATACGAATAATAATATTATTTTAAATAAATAGTTTATACAATAAAACTTTTCAAAAGTTGTAATCGAATTTATGACATAAAATACACAAAAGATTTAATAAAACAAAGTTTACATAAAATTTCTAATAACAATTTAAAATTAATTTACATTCAAGAGACTAAATTTATTATTAATACCTAAAGCATTCCTCAATAGAAGATTGAAAAATTCTACTTTCATTGCATTTTCATGCTTTAACCACGCAATGTGTGTTCATCAGTTGTTCAGCACTTGTTTTATATTTATATTATTATTTGAGTATTTTGCGCAAATAAACACCTACAACAAAACCGCGCGCGCTTTTTACTTTTGTGTTGTTATGAAAACAAGTTACTCGCATATTAAGCATAGATCTATTATATAAACAACAAAAGATAAATAATAAATAACGTTATTAAAATTTAAAATATATATAGAAGATACTCCAGTAACATAGATTTTTTTTACTTTTTTTTGCATATAAAAATTACTGAACGCAATATTATTGTATATTAGATGATAATAAGTTAAGGCGCCCAACCCGCGCCTTTATTTTCTAAATTTTTTTTTTTTAATTTTTGTTGATTATTCTTTAATTTTATAAATTGAATTCCACTTGGAAATATTTTGCGTGATGTTTCTGGTCCATTTATTAGAAAATTAAATTCGATGTTTAATATATAGCAGATAATACTTATAATTTAAAATGTATTCATTTTTTGGGTAACAAGATCTTTGATTTTAAATGTAAATATAAAAAAATAAAAAAGATTGAATTATGAGAAATTAAACGATTGAAAGCTATATTTTATATACCATTAAATCATTTATATGGTCATTATTTTATATTTTATGATTCACTATTAAGTTAATCCAGTGTCGTCCCTGATAAACTTGCAAATTTGTACTATAATTTTTATTATATTCTAAACAACACCACCTTTTTTCTTAGTTTTGTGACTATCAAGTAAAATCTTATTGAAAAAACACACCACAGCTTAAGGGTAAATGATTTGGCGGACTTATACCAAAAATTTATTCTAGACATTTTACAATATATTTATGCAATTTTGTACAGTATACTTTAGTGTTGATGAGTTGAAGCTTTAGAATAACCAATTCAAAACCAATTGTCACAAACTGTAAAGGTAACATTTTGTTTTTCAAGAAAAGACTCTTCTGTATATAATTAAAATTTAAATAGAAAATCTATTTAGGTTGAATTACAATCGCTGGCATTCGCCAACATAGAACAAAGCTCCTTCTAGGTTTAAGAACTAGCTAAATTTTTTGAAGCAGAATGACAAGCTCTTGAAGAATAGCTGAAAAATGAAAATAAAATTAATTATACACTCCTGCTGCAACGATTAAACGAAATTTAATAATATCTTGTCACCGGTTTTATTTTAATAGTAAGTTTATTCTAGAATACCTCCAAATTGAGCAAAAATTATTTAACAGTATAGCAACTAAATTAATTCAGTGAACACTTATTATTGAACTCAAGCAAGGATAAACACTAGTGAAGAAGGGTAGAAAAAAAAAAAGGAAAACCTTTAATAAGCTCCCACAGAAAGCAGCATAACCTCTATTTAAAATATTTATTGTTTTTTTTAAAAATAAATGTTTATTACCTTTAAGTATCTTACCTCTAAATTGAATTTAATATTAAATTATATGAAACAGATTTTCATTATAAAATTTCATTAAGAACATTTACATTCTTATGAATCAGTGGCGTGGCTTTTTTGATAAGGTGTGGGAAAAAATTAAAAAAACATGTAATCAAAGAAAATTAGCGACAGCAAATTTTTTCCATATATGCATTATAAAATTAATTTTCATAATTAAGTAATTTATACAACTCCATTTTTATAAATGGCAAACCTTTAATTGCCAAAATGACATTTAATATGGGTGGGTTCAATGTTTGAAGTGTGTTGCACAGTCTCCTACTTTTGAAAATCAATTCAAAAGACCCATTTATTTTTCTATTAACTCTGTTCAGAAATCAGCAATTATTTATTTACTAGACTCACAGTTTTAACTCTCATAATAAATTTTTCTAAATAGTTATTGGCTGCTCTTAGTAATACGCAACAAAAAGGACTGTCATACTTTTTTCATGTTTAGGAATTCACATATCGGTTGTTCATTTCCCTTGTTGTGCTTTTTTTGCACCGGCATTGTTAGAGTGCCACAAACCAAAAAACTGTTGATATGTCGGTAACTGCTCCATCCTTTTTATATAAAATTAGCGCTGTTAAAAATTAACAAGTAAGGCAAATAATTACTGAGATGATATTTTTCGTATCCTTTGATGCTTTTACAAGGTTCTCTACCATTGTCCAATATACGATAAAGGAAGATTAATGAATTATTAATTGGTTTCAAAATAATAAGGTTACTATTATTATAAATTTATAAAAGTGTTCAAATCTTTTTACAACTTAATACACCATTCTTTAATATAAAAACTTTTTTTTTAATTTTATAAAAAAGGTGTTTTTGTAAATAAAAAGAAGAAATATAAAATTTTAAACGACTGCGACTGCGTTATGAATAAGAAACTGGAATGGTTTGTTTATTACAATATTGTGCAAACTTATAGACATAATGAGAGTTTGTTGAATTTTCAATTGGAAGATATTTAATTATGATGGTGATTTTAAAATGGTGTTTATTTTACCACATTATTACGCTTTAAATATAAATTTAATCTTTTTTTTCCAATTTTATAAGAAGTAAAGTCAGCGGGATTGGGGATAGGAATGGTTTGCAAAAATTGCATATTAATTTTAAGTGGGTTCAATTTAAAAAATATAAAATTTTGCATACGTTTATCACTTAATATACACTCATTATAATGAAATGTCCTGCTGTTATTCTAATGAAGTATTGACTCGTGTAAGAAAAGTTTTCCTGTTTCAAGTGTAGAAGGGTTCAGAGATTTATACGATATGATTTACTTCAACATGGTATTGAATAAATTGTTGTGAATAAATTGACTATGTATTAAACGAAGATAAAATTGTAAAAGACTGATGAAAATGTAAAAATTAAGATAAATAATAACATCTCCACGACTTAAATATATTCTAAAAATAAAATAAATAATATATTGTATCTCAATAATCCAAAACTTATTGAACAATGTACAAGTTTTTTTCTAGTTTATTTATAACGAATATTTTTATCTTGAAAAAATTATAATTTTTTAGCCATATTAGTCTTTAATTAATTTTTATTTAATCCCCAAAGTTTTCTATATCCATAATTGATTAATGATAATCATATAACCCCTTAAAACTATGTAAAAAAGTTATATAATACTTCATACAATTTTATTTTCCCTAATGCTTGATTTAATATTTAATAAAAATAGTTTTAATACTTCGGAATCTCCAGTTTAATATTTTGCACAAAAAGAATAGAGATAATGTGAAATAAAAAGAAATTACATGTGGGAATTCAGTTTTTCATTTTTCTATCTTTTGTTCTCCTGACGCCAGCTTCCGAATTTGAAAAAAAAAGTTAAACTCAATGATTACCCGCTGAGCTTTACAGTTTAGTTTTGCCACCTTAAACGTGTAAAACGTTTAAAATATAATTAAAAGAAAAATACAAATGAAAACAAAACATGACGCGGTGCCTGCACATTTGATTTATGATTGACAGTTTGCTATATAAAAACATTTATACGAATTGCAATTCAATTTTTTCTACATATATTTGTTTAAAGATTTTCCGTATGTCACTGACAATTTAAGGTTCAATGTTGCTAAAATTTGTGTTTAAATAATCTGGCGATGCATTTTAATAACTTTCTAACAAGATTATCTAAACTAATTGAGTAAATAGCTTTTTAAATATGTAAAGACAATATTACTGCTTTATGAAATTAGGTCTTATTATTGAAATTTTTTTTATTTTAAATGGAAATTTATTACATTAATTGAAAAATTACAATTAGTTCACTAATTTAGATAAATTTTATACATATAGAGATCCCGGTTATACAAAGGATTGTAAGTTCGATTACCATACAAATATATGGTAATCGAACTTACTAATAAAATATTTAATAAAAAAAAAATAGTTTTTCTTATTAAAAATCCCTTTGGTGACCAAATGTAAAAGTAAAATAATTACTTATAGTTTAATAATAGTATCGCTAACCCACCTGCCATATTGGTAAAGAGCCTTTAATTACGTAGAATAAATTGAAAAACATGGCAGAGAATAAAAAAAAAGAGAAACAGAGCTACAGCAGCCCAAAATCGGAAAAAACTCTATATTTAAAAATTTATTAACTCAATTACTCATAACTCAATTTTTCCAAAATTTATGGAGGCACATAATTTATTAGTGGCTCAAGCTAGAAATTTGAAATTGGGAGAAGTTAGATTCTTAGAAATTAGAAGGAGTTGGTTAAGAAAATTTTGTGCCACGCCGCTCTTTTAAATGCTGTAAGGGGTCCAAAATTTAAATTTTGCTATTTTTAAGAACCTGTAACTAAAATACCGGTTCAAATTTTTTTTTAGTAATATACAAAATTTAAAGATCCAACATTATATTTTGATATATGAAGGTTTTTCTTAAATTTAAAAGGGTTCTTAAAATTGACGAAAGTGTCTCTTAGTTTTGACCACTTTTGTCTCATTTTTCAAGTTTTGGTGGAAAATACATTTCGGGCGATGAAGATAGGGTCAAATTCTAGTAATAATTTCGGAACCGTCCTCATTGGAGGGCAATAGGACTTAAAAATTAAAAAATTCCCATTTTTATAAATCAGTTATACTGGTGTATATTTTTCCAAAATTAAACTTTAATATTGAAGCTTCAACATGATATTTCGACACTTGTTAACAGGTTTCTTGAGTTAATAAATAAATAAATAAATATTCGCAATATATTTTAAGGATTGATTTGACTATTACTCATAATTAATAATGAATTGATGAAATAACTAAATTATACTATTACAATTTATAAAAATAAATGATAAAATACTCAGTATGAAACACAAATAATTTTGAAAATGTGCTTTTTTAAAAAGCCTTGGTTTTTTTTCATCATTTGCTACAATTTTCTCTTATTAAAATATAATGCAAAAAAACCATGGAGTATCTGGAATTTAATTAAATATTTGAAAAATGATTGTGTTACCCCATGGTTTTATAAACTGTTTGCATTATTATATTCATTAAAAAAATTCTAAGTTTTTTTTTTATTACTTTTAGAACACCACATTTTGACATTGTAGATCTATAATATATTTTTTTAAACTACAACAAGAGATAGTTCATTTAATACATGCGTAATTAATTTTTCTTGTATATAAGAGGTGTGTATTATTTATAATATATATTTAATGTGATATACTTGTATATACAAATTAGAATCACTGATGTAGTGCTCAATCCTTAAGAAATAATCATTATAATATCGGAATGTTAATACAGATATAAGTATAACTATTAAAAAGTTTAATTGCCTCGGTAAAAAGGATTAAGATAAAGTTATTAAATTTTACAAGGTTGTAAAATAATAATTCTTATGATTTTATGATTGGTTTTTTGCTTTATAGTGTATTGCTATTAAATTTATTGTTAGTTTTAATATTATAATAATTATTAAATATATATATACATATTTTATGTTTAAAAAAAGCCTTAATTTAAAATACTAAATAATTATATATTTATTTATCTGATGAATAATAATAACTGATGAATAATAAAAAGAATTGAATTACTTCATTTAATTATACTTAAAATCTATATTTAATAAAATAATTAGAATTGAAAAAGATATTAAAAAATATTTATTATTATATTATGAGATGCATACGAGTGCATATGTTGTATAAAAAGCAAACAGGCAAATTAAGCTTAAATAATAATGAAATTTAGTTTATTTGAATAAAGATATAATAGTGTTTAGACCTCAAAGAAATTTAAAAATCATGTTAATATTAAAAAATATCTTAATTTTTAATTTTCTATTAAAATTATTTGAACCATATTATATGTTTTCCGTAAGAGATCGATTTTAAAGTAGAAGGGTAATTATGGAAATGATAAATTTAGTATAATTAATGAATAACTGCTTTTAGCAGAAAATTACTTTTTTTATCCTACATAGTTAATAAAATTTAATGTATTTTTTATAGTAAACATTTTTTAAGATATTATAAATAAATTATTTAAAATATTTTTAAAACTTTTAAGAAATAAACAAACATATAAATTTTTCATTGGTTTAACTGATTTCATTAAAGAATTTTATCTATTATTTTCTTTTTTTTTTAAATATGTTAATCTGTCTAATTTTGAGGCTTACAACCCTATCAATACCATATAGATACACATTGGAAAAGGATGTAAGGTGCTGGTATATTATACATTTTAAACAATAATTGATCTAGTAATTACTACGTGAGGTATAAGTTTTAATAAGACTTAAACGACGTAGAACGTCTAAGACTCCACTAAGTGTTTCTAAGTCTTAGAAACAAGTATATTTTTATTTATTGTAATACATTTTTATTTTTAAGTTATAAAATATTTTCGTATCTGTAAGTTATAATTTAAAATTAAATTATTTTTATATATATATTTTATTATCGATTGATCAAATTTAAGTACAAAGTTTATCTTATTAAAGATTAATAGGTATAGAATTTTAAAATTAATATACATTTTCTCTTTTTTTCTAGTCTCAAACATTAGGTAACTTAATTTATTTTTTTTCAAGATGATCACATCAGATCACATCGTTCAACTGGCGTTAAATGATTTAAGTAATATTTTTTAAAACCATTTATGATTTATTTAAGTTGCTTATTTATTCACTGTAAATTTCATTTAACAATTTAAAATATTTGAATCACTATAAAAAAAATTTCTTTGATCGCATTGTTAGAAAATATAAAATGTTAAAAAATGTTGGAATTATTAAGCTTTAAAAAACTTTTTTGAATAGTCTAAATTAGTGGCTGTGAGAATAATCTATTAAAGTATTTCATATCGTTAATTATTTTAAAAATTTTTTTTATCTTACAGGGTGTTATACCGAATCATTATTGTAGAATATAAAAAAATTTATTAAGCTAATGGGTGGATTCAACTTTCAGAAAAGACTGGAAATCCAAATTTTTAAATATGAAAAGGTATTTCTGAATGCAAATTCGGATTTTATGACAAAAATAAGACTTTTGGTTCTAATATTTATTTTTGGTATTGTAAGTTGCTCTTTAAATTAATATGTATGGTAGTTAACCGAAACTTTGGGCCAGTTTTAACCAAAAATAATAGAGAACCTATAAATTGTCCAAAAAAAACTTATTGTGAATTGAAATCTCTAATTCTTTCAGTTTTTAGCTTTTTTCAGTATAGAATTATGTATAAAAAATTTAATAACAGTACTAAACGAGGAAGAGTATAGTAGAGTAGACTGTGTCAACTCTGGGATATCCGTCTGACCGTAACATATACATTATATCATCCGGTTAATTACTTTTGGCAAAATTTCAAACATACAGCTTTATTAAGTGTAGTGGAATACTCATATAAAAGAAGGAGTTGTATGGCAGCTACTCGAACCCTCTGCCGTAGACCAACCAAATTTTGCTGTAACTTTGGGCATTAAACTAAACTATTTTTAGCAAAATTTCAGACACCCAGCTTCGTTAGGTGTAGTGTAATACTCATATAAAAGAAGGAATTGTATAGCAGCTAGTCGAACCCTCTGCAGCAGACCAACCAAATTTTGCAGAAATTTTGGCCATTACACTAAACAGTTTTTGGCAAAATTTCAGACACCCAGCTTCATTAGGTGGAGAGTAATGCTCATATAAAATAAGAAGTTGTATGGCAGCTACTCGAACCCACTCCACTAGACCAACCAAATTTTGCAGAAACTTTGGCCATAAAACTAAACTACTTTTGACAAAATTTCAGACACGCAGCTGTAATAGGTACAGAGTAATGCACATATAAAAAAAAGAAGTTGTATGGCAGCTATCCGAACCCATGGACCAAAATGGCTGGATTTAAAAGCGATAACGGCTATAGCAAAAAAACGAATTTGTGAAAATTTCAAGATCCTAGCTCCTTTAGTTTTTGAGTTATCGTGCGGACGGACGAACATACGTAGCTAAATCGATTTTTTTTCGATTCTGATCCGATCTATACCCTTGAGTCTATACCTATCCCTCCTCCTTCTCTGCGTCACAAACGTAATGCCAAATTTATTATACCCTTTGACTATATAGTCATACGGGTATAAAAATTAGAAGACAAATTGTTTTATTTTTTAAACACAACTTTATTGTCCGAAGTTAATTTTTATAATTGAATTCTTACAATATGAATTTTACACTAATTGCATTGCTCTACTTGCATTATGCTGACTCTAACACATGTTGATTCGCGTGACTTATGTTGGGAAATAATATTGAACTAATTTCACAGGTTAATTTGATGATTCGACAGGTAAATGTTTTAATAAAAAATTTGTTAAATTGTAATACGATGCGTTGGAATTTGGATTTATAACTTTAACTGTTGTTAACTTATATACCATAGAAAAAAAAGCTATAAAATAAATACAATTTGTTCCGTCCTAACAAAAGTTTTTACATTTTGCCAACACGTAATTCCGAATTTTTTTTTGTGTGGCTTGTGTGTATGTATGTGTGTCTGTGAACACAACACCTTGCCTAAATTTCAATCGATTTTGATGAACTTTGGTATAAATACCTTATTGGTCAAAAGTGAGGTTAGGTTCGTAGATGGGCTAAATCGTACCACGAGATCAGAATTTTGAGGGAGGGACGAAAAGAAATATTTAGCCAAATCTGATTCACACATTTGGGTCTCATTTTTACATCAATGTGTTACAAACGGCGGAGCAATTTTAATGTACCTGTAATCTATTACTTACCGGTGTATAAAAATAACGCCTTCTTCCCTGCTTAAAAAACTTATACATATGGGCTGGGACATTCGGTATATAAATATAATATTTATATAATGTTTTGATATAATTGGTTTAATAGAGTTGTAAAATTGAAGATATACATATATTATATACATATATATAATTATATATATCTATGTATACAAAAAATTATTAAATTTTTATGGACATAAATAATTAGAATTCTAGTTAAGAAACTGAAACTATTTTTGTTTTGTAAATAAGTCAAAGAAATTATGATTTAACTAAGTTTAGTGATCATGCGTGATGCAAACAAAAGGATCTGAGAAAATTTCTATGACAAAATTGATCAAGTTTCCTTTTATGTTATAACCAGTATATTCTTGAGTGTTTGGCTGGAAATTATACAGATTTTCTTTAAAATTATTAACCATTAAAGTATAGGTTTATCAGATAACTTTTTTAATTGAAGATTATTTAAGTTGACTAATTAAAAAATAAAACAGTGAGAAATTTCTTGTGTCTAATAAGTTCTTAAGTATAACAAACAAATCGCTCCAAAATAAGGTTGAGATCTATTTTTCATAAGTTTTATAGTATATATTAAAATGCATAAAAATTCTTGTATCTGGATCTGTAAACTATGAAAACTATAAATATTTATGACTGTAATATTATATTCTATAGCTTGTATGGATTAAATATCAAAATGCCTTTACAGTTTTTACAAACACAATTTTTTATAACTGAAGGACTTTTATAAAATGATTCCAAGTAAAATTTCCTTACATTTGCTTATGCCCATTTATATCAAACTTACTTATACTATAATAAGTACTTATAGTACCAGTTCTGTTATAATTTGAAACCTCAACGGAAATTTAGTTATTCAATTTGTACATATATGTACATATTATTCCAGATTCTTCTGCTAAAGAAGCAATTTAAACTATAGTGTTAAAATTTTCATTTATTTGCCGCTCAATCACATTTAATTCAATAAAAATTGCAGTTTATTGCGCTTTTGGAAAGAGGTGAAAATTACAAAGCATACAAATCTATAGGGATTAAATCAAATCGAGTTAAATCAGATTTTAAAAATGCGCATAATTTTTAGGATTATTATGACAATACTGTTCAGATTTTTGTCCATTGTTAAAGAAAATTGTATGTCGCGACATTTATTACTCTTTAGAAAAAAATCAAATCAAATTACACCACACATAGTCATAAGAGAAGAGATTGCAATTATAACTTGATTTCCATGATGCTTTAAATTGTATAATTTAATAGGGAAGAAGAACATATTTGAATTCTTCAATTTCATTCATAGAAGATATATGTATTAAACAAGATTAGAATTCAAAATTGCAATTGCAGAGCTTAGATTTTTTTCCTTCATGAGAATTTATTATAAAATAAAAATATTAAAAAAACGTTAGGTATTTACTGTTGCCATGATTTAAAAGAAAAATTATATCAGGTTTTGTTCTGCATGAATTTAATTTTCATTTTGTGATTGAATTAAAATCCCAGAAATGGTGTTATGGTCATCAATAGTTCTGATACGGTTTTGATATTATAATTTTTTTATTTTTTTTTTATTTTTAAAGGGAAACATTGAAATTTTTAGCCAATTATTTTATAGAATTAAATGAAAAAATGGGATATTGTTCTAGTTTTTCTTCTTATATAAGAAAATTTCAAATTTTTTAGGAAAATTTTCAAATGTTAATATGGGGAAAATTACACTTTTTTAGAACTTTTTTAAATTTTCAATTTATTTGATCGGAATTTTATTTAAAACAAGTAAAGAAACAGTCAGTCGGTGCAACCGACTTAGAAATACCCTACACCTATTTGGTTCAAATTTAAGGGCTTATCCATTAGTCATTTTAACACCATAGAAGCTGTTATTAATTTGATCGTAAGACATAGCTAACCAAATTAACTGTATAATACTAAAAACATTTTCTAATTACCCTATCTATTAAAAAATACTACAAATTCTTACTAATTTATCTATTTAAAAATATTAAAAAACAAACAAACTTGAAATAAATGAAAATATATTTATTCCAATTCAATTACAAAATGAAAAAATTCTAATTATTAAATTTTGTGATAAAAAGATAATCAAAGCATAATATATTTAATAATCCAAATTTTTAAAAATTGCCATTATTTTAAATGGTTAGTTTATATACCTAATAGAAAAACTTATAAACGCAAAATATGCAATAAATGTATTTCTAAAATACAATTAAAAATTTACACCTTTTCATATAATTCATTTAAATATAAAAATAAATTTTACATAAATGCAGCAAGTACCTTTGAACATAGCTGAACCACTACAATTAAGTCTAGATTTCGGAGACACATAGGACATAGGAAATATATTCTTTGGCTTCGAAATTAAACTCGACCACAACCAATTCCCATGGTACTTTCATTACTAGTAACCTACTGTTAAATTTCATCTAAATACCGGCATTATTTTTTGAGTTATGGTGTTTTTAAGATATATGTTTGTTAGTCCTTGAATTTTTCAAGGGTTCCAGGACCCGGAATTATGGTACGATTTCGCCCATATGCAGTCCCGTCATACTTTCAATACTAGTTAACCGTTGTACACAATTGGAACGCTCTATCTTAATTTTAAGTTACTAGTTTTATTAATTTCGATGATAAGCTTTTACACATTGGGGGGTCTGAGAGGGGTACTGAACCACCTCTCCAATTGATCCCAAATTAAGGGAACACGCAAGAGATAGTAAAGAACACCCTTGTGGCAAATTGGAAGCTTCTACATTTTTCAAGTTGTTATCTTTATTAATTTTAAAGATATGCTTTAAGGTCTTCGGAAATGTGTGGCTGGTCCCCGACCCAGTACTCCAATGGGACCCAAACTCCCAAGACACTTAGGAAATAGGAAGGGACACCCTGATACCAAATTTGGAGGTTCTATCTTCATTGGTTTCGGAATTATGCTCGTTTGGCCTAAATTCGATCAAAAAGTTCTAGGTTCCGAACCCATGGTCCACTCCCGACCTTACGCAATCCCCGAAGTAGTTTCGCTGCCAATAACCTACAGCACAAATTTCATGAAGATAGCCTCATTAGTTGTTGAGTTATCGGGATTTTTTATATATGTTCCTTAGCCCTGACATCGATTAAAAGGTCCGGAATCCGAACCGTTGGGCTGATTTCGCCCTTATATAGTCCGCGCTGTACTTATAGTACTAGTTAACCCTTGTACACAATTTGAACGGTCTATCCTAATTTTAAGTAACTATTTTTAGTAATTTCGATTATAAGCCTTTAAAACTTGGGAGGTCTGAGAGGGGTACAGAACCTCCACTCCAATTGATCCCAAATTAGGGGAACTCGCAAGAGATAGTAAAGAACACCCTTGTGGCAAATTGGAAGCTTCTACATTTTTTCAAGTTGTTATCTTTATTAATTTTAAAGATATGCTTTAAGGTCTTCGGAAATGTGTGGCTGGTCCCCGACCCACTACTCCAATGGGACCCAAATTCACAAGACACTTAGGAAATAGAAAGGGACACCCTGATACTAAATTTGGAGGTTCTATCTTCATTGGTTTCGGAATTATGCTCGTTTGGCCTAAATTCGATCAAAAAGTTCTAGGTTCCGAACCTATGGTCCAATCCCGACCTTACGCAATTCCCGAAGTATTTTCATTACTAGTAACCTACAGCACAAATTTGATGAAGATAGCGTCATTAGTTGTTGAGTTATCGTGATTTTTTATATTTGTTCGTTAGCCTTGAAACCGATTAAAAGGTCCAGAATGCGAACCCATGGGCCGATTTCGCCCATATGCAATCCCCGCCGTACTTTCAGTCCTAGTAACCTACAGTTAAAATTTCATCAAGATAGCTCCATTATTTTTTGAGTTATCGTGCCTACGGACGGACTGACGGACGGACGGACGGACGGACGGACATGGCTATATCGACTAAGGCGGTCACGCTGATCACAAATATATATACTTTTCCATATCTAGCTCGCTTCCTTTAGGTGGTTACAAACACCATACCAAAGTTAATATACCCCTTTACCTATTCTATAGGTGTAGGGTATAAAAAGTGTTTATATTCCTACAATTCTACAAAAAAAAAATGTCGCAGATAATGAATATTTTATCATATAGAACCTTTCCATCAAAAAAAAAAACTCAAAATCTCAAAAATACTCCGACTAGAAAAAAAAATTTATATTAAATAAAAAATTAAAAAAAAAAACTGCTTCCTTTAACAAGTGGTGGTGGTAACAAGCACCGTACCAAAGTTAATATACCTCTATACTATACCTATATACATATTTGAGGTGTAGGGTATAAGCTGTTATTATATAGTAATTGAATAAATGTATCACTTTACTCCCCATTTCTAAAAAACAATAAATATAGTGTTATAACTTAACTTACTTAATCAAAATTCAGTGCCTATTTTGCAGGGTTGTAAAAAGCTCAAATTTCAACTCACCGTTCAACTCAAATTTTGAGTTACCTTAAATTCTGAACTAATGCATAGTTTGAGCCATGCACAAAAGTTCAAATGTTGAGTTAGCTCATAGTTTGAGTTAAGCACACACGTTGAGCTTGCTCAAATTTGAAATTAAGCTTGACTTGAGTTTAATTTCCTAGATATGTAAAATAATCACACATGAGCGTTTAAGCATTATCATTGAATTACGAATTTGCATGCATTATTATTACCAAATTCAATGTTAATGAAAAAGAACACATTGAATTATATTATATATATATATATCAAGGATTGAAAAATGGAGAATTAAGAAAAATCCTATATATTCTATCGAACTGTGCGTCTATTAATTCAAAAAGAATAATTAAATTTGAAATTCAGTTTAATCAATTTGAAGTTTTGTATGTTAGAAGGTTATGCAAAACATAAAATAAAATTAGAAGAATAATATTTTAAAACTTCAGAATATTTAAAAGTCGTCTTATATTTTTGATTTTCCTTCTTAGCTATATTTTGTATTAATTTTTGATTTAATTTGATTCTTGAATAAACTTCGTAGTTTAATTTATGTTACGCCAATCTGTTTACAATTCGTTGTCCACTATAAGATTTACTTAATAACTTGAAATATTTATTAATTTTAAAATATACGTGCAAATCTTATAAAATTCATGTTTTGCGAATTAACGCGCACACGTTGCGGTAATTTCCACGACATTTTATTTAATTTTATGGATTGCATGGATGCAACTTCCGTCCACCTCTTCAAATGTATTTAAGTGCAGAAAAGAAAATAGTTTTTCCTTTTTTATTATATATTTATAATTAATGTGATTGTTGTAGGCTTGTTCAGACCAGATCGTAAATATTAAATGTAAAACAATTTTGGAGATACAAATTTGAAGGAAACATCGTTCGTTTCGTTTCTTATTTTTTTTTGCTTAACAAGGTAATTAGGTGTAATATATTAAATATTTACATTGTATTGGAATGATCGTATTCATTCTTAATATGACATAAAATAACAATAAGAACATGAAATGGTAAGAGTCTGATACATATATGTAGTATATTTCTTTATTTGGATGATAATTAAATTCTAAGCCTTGAAAAAAATTTCAGAGAAGAATGCCTTAATAAAATCTTGATCTTGGAATGTCACATTTGAGTTATAAGAAGTAATTACTCTAGCTAAGTATTTCCATTAAGAATGAGGATTCCCGTGCCTTGAAAGAAATTCCGTTTCCAGAACTGATTTTAATTCGGATATTTTATTTTATTTATTTATTTATAATCAGTCCCCTAGAACATGTAATAAGTGAGTTATGCAGGCTTCCAACTATTATTGATATAAATTAAAAATAATATTTTTTTATTAGATATGATTAATATTTTATAATCTGTAGATTAGTTTTGTCTAATCATGCTCTTATGAATTTCAAGAATTTTGTTAAAGAGTTACATTCCCCGGTTAACTTAGAAAGGTATAACACAAAAAGTTTCTTGAAAATCATTATTAATTAACAGTAATGGAAAATTAAAATTTTGCAAATTTTAGAATTCTTATATAAAAAAAACTTTCAATGATTACGTACCTTAAGTTAATGAGTACATTAGAATTTTGAAAATCAGACCACTTGAACCAGAACCTCATGAATGAAATATTATCCAACATATTATAATCTAATTTGAAAGTTTTTTAAAAAAGATCTTATAAATTAACAGAAGAAATTGGAAATGTTAATTTAACCTGAATATTATTTTAATTGAATTTTATTTTTCACTTATTAAAAGTGTACTTATAGGTAATCGGTACTTTGGAATATTTTTTTTTAAATTTTTTTTAATTTAATTTATTGAATAAAAAAAATCTTCACTAGTAACAACTTTTAAAACTAATTACAAAAATTTAAGGTGTGGACAGGAATCTAGTTTTTTTAATTTCTTGTTTTTTTATTTTTTTTATTTTATTGATTATAAAAGAAATGATGCAGGCTTTAGTACTTGACATATATATATATATATAACTCTATACTCTTGGAATCAATACAAAAAGTTAGTAGACAGGAAATATTTATTATCTTATATGCATATCCTCTAGTCTGACAATTTTTTAATGACTATAAGTTTAAAGAAAAAATATATATAATTCAAGTATTTAAAAGAAATTTATGGTACCACTATCGAAGATTGCATAATATTTGGGTGGACAACTCGTATATCGATAGTTTAATAAATAAAGTTAATAAAATTAGTCTTTTTTTTTTTAATTGATTCCTAGTTAAAATATACTCTATATTTAATTTAAAAAAAATTTAGTCCATTAAATTAAATAATTGTGTAAATCAAAGTTAAAATCAAAAAGTTTTATAAAGAAAATTCATCTTTTCCATTCGTTAGAGTTTGGCTTTCAATAAAATTTACATTTGTATAAATTTTTATTTTTTTAATAAATCTATATTCGATTACTACAATATTTCGATTGATGGCATTATAAGTATTCGAAATGGGAATAAAAATTTAGTGCTTAAATTAAAAAATTTGAATGCTGCGATGATCTTGATTCCTTTTTATTTTTTATTAATAATAATTCTTGTATTTCTTCGGTGTTTCTTTTTGTGCGATATTAACATACTAAAACCACACCCTTTTTGAGCCAAACTTTATGAGGGAACCTGTGATACAAATGTACAGTTTGGCTACAGAGAATATGGAAGGTTTTGGAATTATGGTAAAAATTATTTTAGAATTCTGGAATATGGGGGATGGAGAAAATTTGATCTGATATTTAGAAGAAAGATGTTAATGTTCTTCTTAAATTTAGCTAAATCGTACACATATACATTATCAACTTTGGGGTACACATTTAGTGGAATATGGTTCCATAGGTTCAAAAAAGATGTTGTATGTTAATTATTCAAACCTCTTGCACAAGGTGAACCAAATTTTATGAAAACTTTCGTTATTAAACTTGCTGAGCTAACCGGTTCAATTTCAATAGCAAATACGGCTTTTGTAAATTAACAATTCTGTGAAAACTTTAGAATCCTATAAATAACATGACCTGTCAGCTTTTAAAATAAGTCAGTGTAAACGTAAAATATTCATTATTGTATTTGAAAATATTGAAATTAATAAACTAGTTTTAAAGTACTCAATAATGCTCGAGGATTCAAAAGGGTTCAAAGGGCTCAATTTTTTTAACTTCTTTGCTTTAGTGAGTTTAACTAATTACAATTAATAAAAGAAAGCTTAAATTTAAGAATTTTCTAATTGATAAAAAGAAAGTGGAATGCAATCGTATAGTTCTATTGTTAAATCTCCATAATTAGTGGGGTTTTCAAATGTTATATTTATTATTGGTTTGTGATTTCCGACGATTTTCATTTTTTTTAATATTAGAAAATGAAGTACAAGAATAAAAATGAATAATTAATCATAATTTAATACTCCAATGCAACAGTATAATAGTTTTGTAAAAAAAAAAACTGAAATTCAGCGTGTAATATTTTCTACATACAGGAATATGCATCTGATAATTACGATTTATAACTGCATATATGTATAGTTTTACAAGTTTTCTATTACAAGTATAACTTGAAATATAAACACATATTATATATATATATATATATATATATATACATTTTACATATGTGTTAATTAACAACTGAATCGATTTGTAAGTATCCTTTGATCAGAAACTGTGACTAATTACGACAAAGAATTAGTTCTGTGCCCGCGCATACTTATTGCTTGAAGGCCTATTTCTCTTGTATATACGATTGTCATATGCAAATTTTTTAATTTTATGAATTTTTTTTGTTCAGTTTTTATGTTTTTCGTTTTTATTTAAAAAAGGGGTGATACCAAAAATATTTGCCACAAACTGTAACTAGCCAGATAAAAAAAAAATGCTCAAATGTAATTGGAAATTTCCGTGAGCGAAAAAGGTGAATAAAGCGTACGTATGTATATATTGAGTTATTTGAATGCATAACAAATGAATTTATTATGCATAACATGTACTTATAAATATCATAGTTTATTAATCTAAAAATATTCAATGTTTTTTAAGTATTGATTCTTGTCTATCAACTAATTTGTAGTGAATAGTTTTTCTTTTTTTTTTTCAAATCGTCGAAGAAAACCGTCGAAGAAAATCAGTTTAATGGGTTTCAATAGGTCAACATTAAATAATCTGTGTGATAATCCATCAAGATTTCGCTAATATTTTTAATGAATACAAATTACTTTTTTTAGTTTTGTTTAAAAACTTAAAAAACAAAGAATTAAATTGGATATTTGTGTAATTGATATGGGTATTTTATTTTTACATTCTTATATAGAGTTGTATATATATTATATACAATTAAAAAGGAGGAAGAGTTTGAGAGTTTGTCCAATCACAAATTGAAGAAATAAATATTCTCTTACGCTTAGATTTTGCACTGTTGCTTTTTGTTAGAATAGGTGCAGAGATGTCAAGGGGAGCCACGTGCAAACTCAATTTGATTATTGTAGAACTTTAATGAATTTTAATAAGTTTTTATACCCGTATGACTCTAGGTCAAACGGTATAATAAATTTGCCATTACGTTTGTGACGCAGAGAAGAGGAGAGGGGGGGGGGGTATTGACTCAAGTGTATGGATCGGATTAGAATTGAAAAAATCGATCTAGCTATGTGTTTCCGTCCGTCTGTCTCTAGGTGAAGATTTTCTTATGTAATCAAAAATTTTATAAATTCAAAAGAATTTATAAAAATGTACTTATACACAAATTAAAAAAAACGATCTAGCTATGTATTTCCGTCCGTCTGTTCGCACGATAACACAAAAAGTAAAGGTGCTACGATTCTGAAACTTTCACAAATTCGCTTTTTGGAAATAGTTGTCATTTTGGTCAACGGGTTCGGGTATCCATACAACATCTTTTTAGCACATTTTCAAAAAATTTTGTAAAAATGTGCCTATATAGCTTTACTCTGTCCGTCCGTCCGTCCGTATGTTTACAAAAACTTTTACACCATTTGAAATAGAGTAAAGAAATTTTAACCATGGGTAGTTTTTGCAAAAAAAATAATTTCGTAGAAGAATTTTTTTCTGTAGCCGCACCTGTTACGGGGCTACAGCCCTCCGAAGTTGGAAAAAGCTCTATATTTAAATTGTTATAACAAGAGTTCTGTTAGATATATTTTCAATCTGGAAACGGCAAACGTTAGCTGGTTTCATAAATTTTATAAATATTTAAAAGGAAAATGTTTAGGGTTGCCATACGGTACTAAAATTTAACATTACACAAAACTCAATTTTTGCAAATTTTTTGGCCACATATATCTTCTGAACGGTTCAAGCTGGGGCCTTGAAATGAAGTTAGATACTCAGAAATTAGCAGGAGTCGGTTAACAAAATTTTTTTGTCAAGCCTCCTGTTTAGGAGCTATAAGGGCTCGAAAATTGAAATTTTGCTATTTTTAAGCACCTGTAACTTGAATACCTGTCCAATTTTTTTTTTATTAATATACAAAATTTAAAGGCCCAACATTATATTTTAACATATGTTAAAGGTTTTTCTTAAATTTAAAAGCGGTTCCTTAAATTGAAGATTACCAATTTTTGCTTAGATTGTATAATTCTAAGTAAAATTCCAAATTTTTGTGGAATTAACAATTTAATTCCTAGAACCTAAAAACATGGAAGGGGACGGAGGGGGGGGGGTTGAGTTAGATGAAGTTAGATCCTTGAGAAACTTGGCAACCTTCCCCATTGAAGGGCTATAACAACTTTAAAATAAAAACTTTACTGTTAGCAGTAAATTTTATAATTAAGCAGTAACTATTTCCAAGTAAATATTTCCAAAGTTAAACTCAGTATGCAGGTAATACAATATAATTTTGAAAATGTGCTTTTTTAAAAACCCTTGGTTTTTTTTCACCACTTGTTTTGTATTAGTATTACTACTTATGATATAATGTTTATATTAAGGATATCCCAGACTTGACACAGTCTACTCTACTACACTTTTCCTCGTTAATATTATAGTTCTTAATATTTGAAGAATTTATTTAATTTTAAATATGATGTGAATTACAATAATATCTGCGAAATTTTAATAGTAGGTATATGTTGATTTATACTTTTAAGGTTAAAAAGTTGGACAATACACTAAATTTTAAGGCATCTTTTAAAATTAATATAAAAATGAATAAATTTCAAACTATGGTAAAATATAAAAGAAAATATTAAAACTCTTTTATTTATACAAAATACTAATAAGAAACACTTTTTTTTTTGAAAAAATAAGAGTAAAAGAAATTATAATGATTATTAAAGATAACTTGTTACACTTCCAGTTATATTTTATAATTACAGCCGCCAGCCGGTAGCTACACTGAATTAAAGTGTATCGTTTGAAAGAGTTAATAATAACAAGATAAAATTACCACTCACCAAATCAGCTTCCTCTTTTCATTCAAAGTGAAGTTAATCTAGTGAAAGGAGAGAATGTATTAAATGTGTATGATAAATAAACTGAAGCGGTTTCTAGAATGGATGTTTTTTAAATTTATTCTAGGTGAAGATTTTCTTATGTAATTTTTTTTTTTGTATTTAAAAAAAAAAAAAATTTTAAAAATGTACTTACACAAATTACAAAAAAATTTGTTCAATAGAAAAACTTTTTTTCTTCGGATCTTCAGTCCCACAAAGTTCGGAAAGCCCCATCATCAAATTTTAATAGAATAGTTCTTTATGGTCTATTTTCAATATTAAAACGTTAAAACAACTGTTTTTATTAGTTTGTTAAATAAATGATAAATAAGTATGTAGGGTTGGCATACGGTATTTTAATTTACCGTTATGCAAAACTTAATTTATGGAAAATTTTCGGCCCTTAAGTGGAAGTCAGATCCTTAGAAATTAGTATGAATTATTAAAGAAAATTTTTTGTGTTGCCTAACGTTTATAAACTGTAGGGGGTTAAAAATTGAAATTAAGCTTTTTTTAAATACCTGTAATTTGAATACCTGTTCAAATTTTTTTTGAATTAATATTATCGAAATTAAAAACATTTAGCCATTTTTAATTTATTTTTGCACAACATGCAAAGGAGTGAAGCTCCGCTACTGCTGTTATTAAATATAAAGGATTTCATAAGATACGATATTAGAATTGAACAAAGAAATAAATAAAGGCATACTGGCATATAGAGAGCCAATGGGAGTTCAAATAGAAATCCTCTTTAGAAATTTTATAAAATTTCAGAAATATTATATTTTAATTAATATATGATAAAAACTTATAATTTTGGTCTTATAGTTTAAGATGATGTAGAATTTTATATTAATTAATTATTTTATAGGTATTATTTTCAAATTTTTTTTTGACTTTCGACCTGGCATTGAACCATAAACTAATTTTTATTATATTTAAAGATCAATTTATTAGAATTAGTTGCATGCAAAATATGGTTTGAAATAAATGTTTTTCTTTTATTCACATGTGCACGTTTTTTGTTCTATTTCTGGTTTGTTAAATTTGAAAAATTCTTCTGTTCGATTACATAAATGTGCGGCTCGTGATTCTGGCCACACAAGCTGTATGTCATCTTAAAATACAACAAAAATATATATATATATAAATATATGAAAATAAACAAGTATATAATATATGCATATATATAATGATATAATTTTAATGCCTGTTATGAAAATTATGAATTACATGTAAGTCATGATTGCATATCAAACATTTAACTCTTACATTTACTTTATATGTGTATATGAAAATATTCTTGGTAAAAATGAAAATTATAAGACATCCAAAGAAAAAGAACTCTCCACCTGAGGATCAAATTTTTTAATTTTTACTTATTTACTTCGTTATTTTGCTTTGCTTTATGGACAAAATGTTGCCGCATGTTGTCATATGATATTAACTGAACAGGATGACGTCTTTTTCTATTCTATTTTTTTTTTTATTTTAAAATATATGTTGTCTTATATTTAAGTTTTGAGATTTTGTTATCGTCTTAGAATTTGAATTTTCCTTTGTTACGAACATATATATTAACTAATTTCGAGAATAGTTGCAAGAATAATGGTAAAGCAATTTTACCACACACCCATTTCTTTTCCATCATAACTTCATGATATGATGGAAAAAAAAAAGCTGGATCTTACAATGTTGAAAATGTTGCAAATGTTCAAAATCGATTAAAAATAAAGAACGACTATCCGATAAGATAATTTTTTTTATTAAAGGTAATGTTATAATTCAAAATATGTCACATATTTCACTAATCAGTGTTATTTATTATAAGATAATAAATTTTTATTTCATGAGATGGTGACCATATGGATATGGAAAAAAAAAACTGTAAAAAGCGAAAAATTATTTTATATTATATTGGTCACACATTTATTGAAAATGAAAAGAGGTGAGTTTGGAAAGAAATGAGATAGAGGTGAGATAACATCCAAATAATTGTGATTACAAACTTGTATAAGAGCTTAAGTCTTTTCTTAAAATCTAGACAAGAAGGTTTTATTAAAATGGTTTATTGGTGTATTGGTGTATTAAACCTACATGTTATAAGGATGTCTTAAATTTCAATTTAAGTGTTTAATTTGAAAGTGTTGAATGTTCAACAATTAGGCTAACAAGTCAATCTTTACTATATAGGTACATTTTAAAAAAGGTGGAAAGATACTATATATTCTTTTAATTAGAATTAATCTTAATAAATTCCACATATAAGTACTTTTGCATCTGTGAGTTATATTCTCCGTTTTAATTATTTGTTTATATTTTGTATTTGTTTATATTCTTAATAAGGAAATATAAAGTATTATTAATTACTGGTTATGCTACTAATTTGATCGATCCGAAAACCAGAGAAAAGTTTCTTCACTTTAATTAAAATTCAAATCCGGACTCTGCAAATGTGCGGTCTGTATTATAACTAATGATGCCAGCCATCTGACTATACATTGTAATAGTTTTATGTTCGAGTAATAATTTTACAGACGAAAATTGTTTGTGAATTAAATTACCATATTTGGGGTTATATTTTTAATTTATGTTTTGAATATTAGTTTTTACTGGGATTCTAACAGGGGTCTTACACTGAAATACCAAAATAATAGAATAATTTTTATATTACACATTATACTATCAATTTATTCAAATGACGATTGGTAACTTCACGAAGTTTTTTAAGTAAAATAAAAGTTTTTTTAAACTTTTACTTAAATACTAACTTGGACCTCTCGAAATGGTGATCGACATTCTAACCACTTTAGCATACAGCTAATTAAAATTAAAATTAAAGAATTTATAAGAGTTTAATAAAATTCACAATTATACCATTTCGCAATTTCAACTAAATTTTTATAATAAAATTAAATGGAATTAAAAATGCAAATAAACTACTATTATTTAAAATTTTAATTTATTTTAAAGATACTAATATAAACTAAAGACGATTTTTGATTTCTATTAAATTTATTATTAATAAACTCCACCTTTTTTTACAAAAATTGGTTCAATATTAATTTATAAAAAAAAAAAAAAAAATTAAAACAAAATGTATTAAAAATACACCTGCTATTATCCGCCCAATACTAACAAATAAAATATTTTATCTGAACCAGTCTAAACTCTAACATAAATGTTGTATTAATAATAATATAATATACATACGTTTAGTATATATACCAACTAATACGTTTACCACCAACGAACCATAACACAGCAACAATAAAAAATTACAAAAAAAAAAAAAAAAAAAAACAAAATAACTGTTTATTTATAATCATACGTTTTGCGAAACTATTAAAAAGAAAATTTACAAATACAACAGTAAAAATCTCATAGTTTAAATCAAAATCAGTTTAATTTCATGGCTAAAATAAATTTTAATAAAAAAAAAAAATTTAAATAGTAGTGATCCTTAAAAATCCTCAAATATGAATTAGAGTATAACGGTTTTAAAGGCGGTTTAAAAGTTAAATAATGTTTAATTATGATACATTATATTTAAAGAGTTTCTTCTCTCAATAAAATATATATATATATTGATTTTTTTGAGGAATATCGAGATTCTTTTTCTATTAAATTTATCTATAAGATTGTAAATTGGCATTTAAATTTTATTTCGATGGATTTTTCATTTTCATTTATGACTGGTTACTTTTAAATTATTATATAATCTTATAAGGATGCAGGTGGTCAAAACTAAACCTAAAAATTGAATTTTATGTAATTTCCTATAAGGCAAGATTTTCTTTCTATTGAATCTCTTTTTGTGCCTCAAATGAATTGATATTGGATCAGAAATTATTAAAATGAGTTTTAATTCATTTAATGTTGCATAAATATGATGATGATGATGATGAAACAAATTTCTATTGTCGGTTATTAAATATTTTATTTTCATCTTTTTATTTATATTAATTTTTCAAAAGTTTTAAACTTTGAATGGAATTGAATTCTTTGTGAGTGGAACGACTTCTTTTTTTCTAAATCTCGAAAATTAAAATCTCGTTTTTTAAAATCTTTCTGTTTCAAAAATCTCGCAAAATCTGGTTTTTTAAGGCTTCAAAATAAATCTATTTTTGAAAAATATTTTAATCGGGGATTCGGGGGCGGCATATTTTTATATCTTAGATTTTTATTGTTTTTTGTATGAAATAAATGTGTTAAATTCTGTGGATCTTACGACATCTTTGTAAAAATATATCATATATGACTCAAGGAATTTAAAACAAAAAAGAATTTTGATATTAAAAATTTTAGAGTCCGAATTCTCGTACTCAACCCATATTTATTAAATCCAAATTATATCTTGGCTTGCTTAAAAATCTTGCGTCTATTTTTTTAAAAAAGTAATTTAAAAACGCATAAGTCAAATTCCGAAGTGTTGATATTGAGACATGTGCACTTGTATGAACAAATAAGAATAAATAAAACGCTGTTAAATATTATTATTAACAATAAATTATTAATAAATATTTATTATTAAATTTTTGTTAATATTTTTTAAATAAAGTTTTGCTTAATAAGAAATTTTAATCAAATAAATCGGTGACGTTATGGGCATTGGTTAAATTTTTTTTAGGCCTTGAATTTTTTAAGAATTGTATAAAGGAGATCTCGTTTTTGATTCCACAAAATAAATTTTATTGTATTTAATAGAATATTAAATAAAAATGAAATATGCTTTTAATATCAGAAGAAACATGCTTTTGGCTTGACTTATAAAGCCTATAAAAATTAAAATATGTTTTATCCAAACTAAACAAGGACTTTAGATATTGACAAGATATTTTTATACCCGTATGACTATTGGTCTAGATTCTAGATTATGGGGTAGATATAGACTCAAGTGTTGAAAGTGTATGGACCGGATCAGAATCGAAAAATAAATCGATTTAGCTATGTATGTCCGTCCGTCCACACTGTAACTCAAAAAATAAAGGAGCTAGGGTTTTGAAATTTTTTCATATCTAATTATCACCTTCTTAATACAAGACTATTAGTAGATTGAAAAGCTTTTTCCTTATTTAGAAGGAATTTGGAACACTTAACAATAAATTAATTGAAATTTATCATTATTATGAGATTCGAAATAAATTTGTACGTTCACGGCCTTATAAACCAATTTTTGATATTGAATAAACCAATCAATTCAATATCTAATTATCATCAAATCAAATTAATAAAAATAAAATTTCTTATAGAATAGAGAAATTAAAATTGGTATAAAAATGGTATAAATACGAAATGAATTGCTTTTTCAAATAAAATAAGAGTTTGATTATGCATTACCTTAAAAATCAAATTTAAATATTACTAAAATGATATTTGTTTTAAAAAAAAGTTATTAAACATAACGATTAGGTATATACAAAAAAGCATTTATACTTAATATAAATTATATATATATATATAAAACCGTATAGATTTTATATGGTAAAACTGTATATTTGCAAAATATAAATTGTATTTGAATAAAAATATACTACAGATGTGTAACTGATTCTTGACCTCCTCAATATTATGAGGTCAAAACGATAAGAAAAAAACCATTATTTTATTTATTTGAAGCTCTATTCTATGATCTGTCTGGATGGTCTTGTGGGTGAGGTTTATTGAAATTGGGTTACAAATATAATTGCATAGTATTTTTCAAATAATACTAATGTACTAATATATACGTATACGATAAATTCAATGTTATGTGTATAAACTCAGAAAAAATATAACTTTAGTTGGAATGTTGTAAATTGGTGAATTTAAAATTGATTTCAATTTTAAAGTACTGGTCATTGATATAACATTATATAAAAAATTAGTTTTTGTATTTCAAATAAATAAATAAAAGAATAAAAAATACAAAAATATGGACATTTAAGTTGATTGGTAGTTTTTTTTAATAATTCAAAATCAAAATAAATGTATTTTTGATTGCAAATAATTTAATAAATCTAATAGGTTTTATATTTTAAACTAAAGTTAAACTGAAGTTATTATAGTTTTTATTTTGTTGATTTAATTAATTTAGAATTATTTTTAGCTATATTTAAAATTATATTGTAAATGATCTTCTGAAACAAAATTGACTTTTGAATAGAAAAATAGATTGTAATCAAAAATTTAATTTTAAAATTATTTAAATTAATTTTAATAATTTTAATAAATTATGTTAAGTCCGTAATTATTTTAAAATATTAACTAGTTTTAGCAGTAATATTATTATAATACTGTACAATATTATTAACTCAGTAGTTCCCGACAAGTGTTACCTAATTACACTCACTTCTTAATATAGAAATGAAGCTTCTTATTTATTGCTTTCTTCTTACATGTAATTTAATTAGTAATTTTTCAACCATAGTTTTTAATTTGTTTCAAAGTGTTGAGTTCATCAAAATAAAACTTTTTATTAAAGTATTTTCGTGATTTTAAAATTGATGAGTCTAATTTTCATTTGACGGTTGTAAAGTCTGAAAATGTTTGGAATTTTGTATTTTGAAATCACTTGTCTTCCGGAATTCTTATTTGTCTTTAATTTAGTTTTATTCTAGAATTTTCTATTTTTAGAATCATTCATTTTTACTTAAAAAGTGGAAAATCAAATAAAAAAGTTCAACATAAAAAATTAAATGATTTAGAGTATGTCTCAAGGCTAACGTATTTATTATTCAAAGTGCCATATTTATTTAATCATCTGGTTATTAACGCATTACAGAAGATGTAAATGTAATTCAAAATTCAGGTTTATATACAGGAACAATTTCAAGAGTTCTTGTTCTTCATATATGAAGATTTTATAATTATTATACTGCCTATAAAGAATTAATCGTATCTATTAGTTTGTATATGTACATTGTACATATTTGGTATTATACAAATAAATGGTTTACAGATTAATTAATATATTCTTTTCATTCTCTTCTATTGAAAGTTCATCATTAGTACTGCTATTAGTAATTGCAATACGAAGCAAGATATATAAGAAACAGTGCAATAAAAAAACAAGTCTGATCATCTCACCTGCTCGTTATTTTTCTTAAAACGTTTCATAGTTTTTCCAATAAAAAAAAAATTTATGAAATTTTTACTTTGATTCTTAGTCATCAGAATGCTGAAGATATTCTGAAGTAATAACTACTAAAAAGAAATAAAAAATTGTAGATATAAAAATTCAACAAAAAATAAAGATGCGTGATATTCGCATTAAATTTAAATTGATTTGTTTTATATACAATTTGGATGTTCATTTTGATGACTTTTTTAACAGGTGGACTGCTTTTTTTTGTAGTTATTTTATTTTTATTAAATTATGAATGAATTGTAGAATGCAAATTTTTATTGCTATATCTGTATTAAATAATGGCTACCTAGAAAAATGAAAAAGAGTGATACAATAATTTCTTTACTTAGTTTAATCAAAGTATATTATCTTTTAGATATAATGTTGGAAACATGTCTTGAAAAGTTATTGGCATAAATTATATCTGAAATTAATTTTCAAAGAATTATTTTTAATTTAATTGCATAATACCAAATTAGGTTGGAAAATAATTAAATTTAATTTTATATTTGTACTGCAGATCCTTTTTTTCTATATCTATTATATAGTGGAATGCTTCTGGAAAAAAATTGATATTTTAATTACATTTTGTTTTTTTAAGGAAATTGTTCTGGAATTGAAGCCTTTTACTATTTATTTTTAAAAAAAAATTTTGATCATAATTACCTAAATATAAAAACATTTGATATAAACAAATTAATAAATTATTGGCAATAGCTTGTACATGTTTAGGTTTTTGGATGGAATAATTAAAGCTATAAAGTGGAGAAAGTACTAATTCTAGTTTTGAAATTAAATTAAAATACAGCCTTATACTAGTATTAAAAAACATTTTTTTCAACAATTTTATTAAGAAAAGTTTTCCGCTTAAGTCTTTTGTATATACGAGTATCTATTAAATATTGTCGTACCTTTAAAACCAGCAACAATTTAAGAAATTCTTTTTTGATAAATCATAATAACTGTATTTTTAATTTTAATAGTAAACTAAAATTTGGTTATTGATTTATTTATTTTTACAGTTCTTTTTCATTTTATATACTTTTATATTAAATTGCGTGTGTCTATGGTTAAGAATTGTTCGGTGTAGAGATTAGCGAAGTGACTTCGGGTATAAAAAGATCTGAGTTTGATCCTCGTTTTAATTATTTCTGTTGAAAAAATTACAAATAAAATTAATTTATTAATGTAAAACCATAGACTAACTAATTATATAGACGATCAGTTTCATACAAAAATTTTAGGTTTATTTTTTTAAGTCCATACATTTTTGGAGCTAGACTAAACCTTTTAGAATAGTTTAGAATATTAAAAGTTAAACAATAGAAATTCCAGTTTTATAATGCCTTCCTACTAATGTGTGTCTAAATAATCGTCAATATAATTAGTTAGTCTAGTATTTTACATTATCAAAGTGCTCAAATGTAAATTGCTGAAATTCAAAAAAGTTCTTCTCATTAACCTTAGTCCAGCAAATGACCTTTATATTAAAACACTTTTAAATGCAAAAGATCTACTACCAATTTTTGGTAAATGAAAATTTTCAATATTTTAAGCTTAAAAGTTTACAAACATCAAAAGAACTGTTATTCAGCAATTTACTTTCATATAAAAACAGTAATTAATTCCCAAGATCTATCGTCAAGTTTTCATTCTCTTCATTTTATGGGGATAGTAATAGTTAAATAAAGGTATATTATATTAAAAAAAATATTTGTTTTTATTTAATTTTTTTATTTTACATTTCAATTTCAAGAAAGGGTTGTGGTTAAACTTATCTAATTAAATTTACCATCTAATGCCAATTTATTACTATAAAATTAAATGGTTTTTCAAATAATAAGTATACATGTTTCAAATCAAAAATTTATTAAACAGGAAGTACTTGTCAACGCTGTCTTAATAAAAAGATTCATTCATTATTCAAGTCTTACGTTTATTTAGGTTCTTTTCTAAATGAAATTCAAAAGTGAAATATTTAACTGATTGTAAATTTGAAAATTCATGATTTTAGCATTCAAGCTGTCAGCTAATTAGAAATTTGGATATTTAAGTTCAAGTTTAGGTTTAAGTAAAAATTTATAACAAATTTTTGCATTATTGAAATTTCAATTAGTTTTGAAAATTTGTCCAAGTCAAAATTATACTTACTTTATAAACATTTTCTTATATAAATAATTTTTTTTTTATTTTTGATTCAATTTTAAAAATTTTTATTTTTTAATTTTCATATAAAAATTTAATTTTTATTAATATTTTAAAAACATGGATTAAAGTATTATGAACTCAACTTGGTTTTTAGTGATATGATAAAATAATATTTTACTAAATATTTTATTAATCTTTATTAAATATATTTGAAAAAAACAATTCACTTAACATTTTCTCTTAAATGAAGTAATTAATATTTTAATTTAAAATTTTCTTAATTTAAATTATAACTATAATAATTAATTTTTGAATAAAATTTATATAATATTTAAGACAAAGACTTTGCCTTACTTTAGAGTATATAAAAATATTAGAATTAAAATAAAAATTAAATTAAAATTCGACTTTTAATCAAAAAAAATTGTATAAACTTTGTTTTATGTTTTGTTACTTTTCGCGATCTTAACTCATCAAACGTTAGAAGTTTACTAAAACAGCATCTTAGTTTGTATCATTTAACTCGATCGTCTTTGAAAGAATAGCAACAACAGCAGCAACAAAAAAAAAAAAAATAAAAGATCAGTAACAACAACAAATAAAAAATCAAACTTTAAATATACATTTTTTCCATTACTATTTTCTAGTGCAGTTTTTCTTTTCATTTTTTGTTTTCTTGTTTTTTTTTTTTTAAATTTCTGCAATCTCCGAAGCTTAGAAAATGCTGGGCAACTGCAATATACAAAAAAAGTATCTTTTAATCTGGAGTATATTTAGCCAATGTAAAATTACTGCGCAAAGTCTTGTTTTTTTTTGTTTTTGTTATTTTCATTCTATATTTTATTTTTTTGAATAGGCAGAGTACAAAACATTTAGAGCAATTTGGTATAATCTAAGACATATTTATGTATATAGAAGTATATATATAGTACATAGAACAATATGTACAGATTTGAATTGTTTTCTGTTAGAACTTTAGAGAAATATTTTCTAATTGTGTTGCTTGTTGCAATTTAACTTTTATTCAACTTAGTTTGAACTTTTCTATTAATTTGAATAAAATATATCAAAGGCTTTTAAAAGTGAATTGTGTTACATCTATAATAATACAAGTTTCCTATAAAGCTAAGTACAACTAAAAAACTAATTTTAGTAGAGAGTCTTTGACGATATTGATAAGTGATAACAATTTCCTGCTAAAAACTTCAATAATATGAAAACAATGTTAGCCAAACGATTTCATAGTTTTCTATACCTTTATTTTAAACTTTTATATTATAGTTATAAGAATTTTCCAAATTCCATTTCCATTATTTTATTTACTGGATACTTGTAATAAATATTTAAACTTTGACATATTATTTTGTTTCGAAATTTTTTATTTTTACTTTTCTTTTCCATTTAATTTTTAATATTTTTTTAATTTAAACGTCAGATACAATGGCTACTGTATGCTATAGAATTATAAATATTTCACTGCCTTTTATTAATTTATTATGTTGTAATGTTAACTGTTTCAATCTTTTGAATGACAAAACAAACGCAATTTAGATCATTCAATGTTTAATTTTTTTTTTCCAAAAGCAAGAAGAATAGTAAGTAACGAACATAATAAAAAATAGCATTAAACAACAAACTAAATTACACTTGAAAGATATTGAAAAATGATACGTAAAAATATTTGCCGACAAAGTCAGTTAAAAACATGATTTTTTGTATAAATGAAGAAAATTGACAATACATAGTTAGAAAGTGAAGTGAAAAGTGATATTTAAAGTATTAGTGGTATAAGTAAGCGCTATCAATTATGCGTGGTATAGCGTTAACATAATGTACAAACACTAAATTTAAGTAGTTTTTTGTTTTTTTTTTTTTAAATTGTATATTTTGATTGAAATTGAATTGAATGGAATTCAAATTTGTTAAAGTAATGTGTATTCAATCAAATTGATTAAAGATACAAAAATTTGTAATAAAAAAGAGAATTAGTTTATTGTTTCTTATTGTTTATATAAGATTTACAATTATTTCATGTACTCTATATTGTGTTAAACATAATGCCTATATATTGATGTAATTAGATTTAATTTTGATGTAAAAGTATAATAAAGTTTGAAAAAATTTATTTATCATATTTTTATTAAATATGAATTATTTAATATTATCTAAAGGTAGATTGTTAAATACAACATGAAAAAAAACTAGTTTAAATTATTTTATGGGGTATAGTAGTTAGGGCGTCGACTTTTCGAATTAAAGAGTCTCAGATTCAAATCCTGATCAGATTATATCTAAAGGAATTAAATTTTAAATTTATATCATAATGGGACCTTGCATTCCATATTGGAACCAGGCTTTAAGCTTACTTGTCTATTCATGTACCATGATAGTTAATAACTAAAATTTAATTAAAAGTAGTTTTGAAAACCATAAACTATTACTTGTGGCAAAAGTACTTTACCTGTTTAAAAATCAAATATTAGAAGTGGTTTTATCCTTTGGTCAATCTGTAACACATCTCAGTGGGACCAGATTGAAAAATTTAACCCAGACAACTTTTAAAAATGCCTTCAACACATAAAATCATTTGTGAATGAAAAATTACAGAAATGAATTGTCTGTGAATTTTTTTTTTTTTTTTTTTTTTTTTTTTATTATTACGTAGGTTGGAATGGAATCTTCAAAAGACACAATGAGCCCCGTAGCTTGACATTGCGTGTGGGATTCTTACCCACTAAACCACACCTTTCCTCTATTGCGATCTAGTCCGATAGGGCTAATGAGCAATTTTTCTTCTGGCTTTATTTTAGTTTTAAATGTAGATTCCATCCAGCGATGTCTATCTAACTTAGGCTGACCATAATTTTGTGAGCGCAAAACGGGACAACTAATTATTCAAATCTAATTTGAAATATAAGTGAAATATTAAAAAAAAATGATTTGTATAATAAAAAATAAAATGATATATACTTTTATTTTAAAATTAAATTATTACAGAATTTTTAATGAAAAATTAAATTCATAAATACTTTTCGGTTGAAGAAATTTTTTTTAACAAATCTGGTTTTTGCTTGATAAAATCATAGAATTCAGTAGGTACAATGCATTTTACTATTCATTTTCGTCATCACCATTGCTTTTAGTGTTTCGATTTTTAATTGTGATTTTTGAGGATCCCACATTCGATGAATCACTGAAAATATCCTTTCAACTGGTGCGTTTGTCCCAGGTAAACACAATTTTTAGCAAACATTTGTGGTTCAAATTATTGTTTTTGAAATCAACAAAAACTTCAACCCATCTCTCATCTGTCGATATATTTTTTTCATTCCATTCCCTTATTTTATCAATTGTTATGTATTCTTTGAGCAACGTAAATTCTGTAAATAAATCTCCATCATCTTTTACTTCAAAAAAATTTTTTTTTGCGACGAAATTTTTTTTTTTTTTTTTAATTTCATTCCATGATAAAATTGATGATAAGAAAGACCATTTAAATTCTATTAACTCCTGGTCGAATTTTTCTGTCCTTTGATTCAAATAATCAATGCTTGTCTTACAAAATTGTTTCAGCTTAAAAAACACATTTTTAACACCAGCTCTAGATAATCCACCGAAATTTGTATTGGTATTATCACTAGAATAAGCAGCAATTTTATTAAGCAAATTATCTTTCCCTAAAGATGATATCAGAAATTCAACAATAATGTCTGATGTTTCTCCAGGTAAGGAAGCAATATCAAATGTTTTTATTTTTATTCCTTCGTACGGTTTGAAATATCTTACTAATATTGGGAAGAGTTTTTGGTCACCATGATTAGAAGCATCAGTAAATACAGTAAAGCAATTAATTTCTTCTAATTCTTTTTTTAACTGATTACTAAAAAGTGGATATAAATTATTGCTTCACATTTTGTTCGTCCACATCTATATTTCGGTTCGAAACAAGTTTGTAAGATTTTTGAGGTGCAGTCATTTGATCGAAAACTAAAATTTTCAATGAGTGAATGAAAAGCCCAAACTCCTTCAGCAGCAGAAACTTTTAATTCACTTGAAGTTGGCTCTACCGATGAAAAAAATGTTGTTAATTTACTACTGGAAGCAGCAGATTTATCAGCATTTTTATGTTTTTGTGATTTTAGGTGTTGCTCAATGTCTGAACCACCTCCGTGAGCAACACTAAATTCTTGTCTGCATCTGTTGCACCTAACATCGCTTTCTGTTATTGATTTTTCAATAAATGGATATTTATTTTTTAAATTTTCATTAAAAACACACTTTCTTTTTGGCATACTTAAAAAAATTTAAAAACTTTTTAATAATATTCTTTATGTCACTAAGTGAATGAATAAAAACAAAATTTAAATGAATAAAACCAATTTTAAATTACAGACGAAGACTTACCTTAACAACAACAATTTTCAAAGCCAGCTATGATTTTTTCAATTTTAATTTTGTATACGTTAAAATATAAAAAAGGTATATATACCTCTTAATACGTTAAAAGAAAAAATAATTGGTTTATTAGTTTAACGAAAACTCTTAATCAATTTTCAATGTTTAATATAATTTTTTTTTAGAAAACGGGACAAATGAACGTCCCGATTGATTAAGTTGGGACACCGGGACAATTTTAATGAAAAAGGGACTGTCCCGTTTAAAACGGGACGTATGGTCAGCCTAATCTAACTGTATCTTTCTCTTATTATAGCTACACTAACTCAAAAGGCTTTACTCTTTTGAGTCGTCTGGCTATATTTGTATTATCCAGAAGCTGGACTACCTCGACATTTACATGGTTTTGGAGTCTTTTTTCGTGACTTCTTGCAAAATTTTGGATTTCTTTATCTACAAATTCTATTTGCATATCTCTATGTAGGTCATAGTTTCTGATGAACCAGGGCGCGTTCACAATATTTCTTAGAACTTTATTCTGGAACCTCTGAATAACATCTCTATTACTCTTTTTGCTGCATCCCCATAGCTGGATGCCATATGACCATACTGGTTTTAATATTTGTTTATAGAGCAGAAGTTTGTTTTGTATTGTCAAGGTAGAATGCTTACCTATGAGCCAGTACATTTTTCTATAACGGATTTGTAACTCTTCCTTCTTGTTTTTGATGTGGGCTTTCCAGCGAAGCTTCGCATCTAATGTCATACCAAGATATTTGGCAGTATTTGAATAAGGTATTTCTTGACCATTTATATATACTGGTTTATGGTCAATTTTTTTATTTGTGAAATCCACATGAATTGACTCTGTGAATTGAAACCACTTTTGGTAAAAAACCATAAAGAAAGTTCATTATCTAATTACAATACAATTATAAATTAATTCAATTGCAGACATCAATGTTAATTAAAAAAAATGAACGGTTATATATTAAAATATTTCGTAATCAACTTTATTTCTCTAATTTTTGTAATTCTTAAGATAAATTATTACAGTTATATAATATACATTATCCTGTTATATATTGACAAGTTCCCATTATAATTCTTATAACGCTCTATTCCAAACATTTACTGTTATTAAGTACATATTCATTTTTTTATAAAACAAAAAGGGTTTGGTTTAAAAAAAGACTTCAAATTATAAAACCAACAATTCTTATATTTAAAAATTAAATCTGAAAGTGAAAACTGTTTATATTTTGACAATTAGTTAATAAATTATTAAACCCGGATATTTGCTATATGTGTCATTAATACACACAAAAGTTAGGACATTCCTTTAATACATTTATTTAAAACGAATTGTTAAATTATAAAAAAAATTTTTTTTGAAAATAAAAAAAAAAAAGAAAAAGTCAAAATACGAAACACATTTTGCACGGACAACTACAACTAATCAACTGGTGTAATAACAATAAAACCATATGATGTATTTTAATATCAAGTTTTCTGTCAAAGTCAAGGCATGCTAACCGCAAATAAATCTATAACAATTTTTGTTTAATTTTTTTTTTCTTTTACTTCTGTTGATTTCTTTCTCTTTCTTTCTTTTTCTTTTGTGATCTCTTTTTAGTCAATTTTTTTTTTTTTTTTTTTTTGTAACATTTCTTGTACTTTAACAAGTATAAGATCAAAATGTGGAATGTGGTCCGAAACAGAACAAAAAATATGTTTCTAAGACAAGAATATTATCGCAAAAATATAAAAAAAAAAAATTAAACATTATTTTAATAAAATATAAAAAATTAAATTTATAAGTATATTATATTAAACTAAAATAAAAAAGTTTTAAACTATGTATTGATAATTTACGGGCCGATCCTTTAACCATAAATGATATCAGCAACTTGACTATTGAAATAAATTAGAAATAGAAATTGGTTTGTATTGCCAATAATGGACAATTAGTAGACTCTTTTACAATTATTTGTAATAGTTTAACAGTCAACAAAATATTTTTTAATTTTTGGTTAATGGTAAATTAATAGACTTAAAAATTAAAAGACTTTGGTTTTGGAAATGTATCCTGCAAATGTCTTAATTTGTTTTTCTATGTGAGAGCATAGGAATTCCATTTGGTATCTCCATATCCCAAGGTTTCTTGCTGGTTTTCATTACATTCTCCCATATGAAGATGCATTTGTTAAGTTTATTTAGTACTTTGTATTTCCAGGTATTACCTCAGTATGGGTTCTTCTCTTGCAATTCTCCATAGATCTTCGTTGCATATTCTGCAAGGCTGAAATATTCCGCATATGCTGCATAGACATTTGCTTATGAATACTTGCAGTTCTGGTTGATTATTTGAGATGTCAACCATGTTTCACTGACATACATAAGCACGGTTTTTATACACGCATTAAAGATCCTAAGATTTTTTATACTGGACATCTAGTTTTTCCTGAATACTACTACACTGCGTACAATCGTCTGAAAGCTGCCCTGATTTTGTTAAGTCTGTTGTTAAATTCTGTCTCCGCACCTTTATCAGCGGTCATTATACTACCAAGGCAGTGGAACTGGCTTACGTATTACACCGGTAGCGTTTTCAGCATGATGTGCTGGTTGCTGGTAATATTATTTTCATGGATTTATGGAGGCTTGTATGTTTTTACAGATGTTAATTTCCACACTTAGTTAGGTTTTCCTATTGCTTCCATTTGTACTGCACATCGCTGACCCCTAGTGCTAGAAGTACAAGAAATAATTTCTAAAAAACTGAAAAAAAGTAAACGGTGAAGATTTTCAATATAATCTATTTTGAATGAATGAAAGTTGTCTCTAGTACTAAGTGTTTATTTAATGAACTCTAATTTAACGAAATTAATCAATATTTGATTAACTATTTGCATTAAAAATTAAAAACAAAAAAATTCGTAAAATTTTATTAACATATATTTCTTTCCTTGAGATTTGTACGCAACCGTTTGATTTTTCTAAAATTGTTCTGGATTCTATAAGTTATTAAGCAAATGTTTAAAAATCATGCTACAATTTGTAAGTACTTCGAATTGTAATCATTCTTAGTTTAAGATCATTCTTAATTTATTGTGTAACTATAATACAATTCTGAAATTAATGAGGTGGATAGCGCATAAACTTTTAATTTACTTCAGCTAAAACCGTAGTTCTCTTTACACTTAGAAAAAAAATTGTATACTCTTAGAAAAAAAAAATAAGAATTTTGAGAAAAATGTTGTCAAACAGAAGTTGAATCTTCGTTTGCTACCATATAATTCATATTATATTAATATATATACATCTAAATATACATTGTATAAACTTATAAGAATATAAAAAAGAAATTTACGAGTTACGACAACGATGAATGTGTGTTTTAGACAGTTTTAAATGTTGCTCTAACACAACAGCTACGGTGATGTTTATTTCAATTTCATTTTATTTATATTTTTTTTTTGTATTAAACAAGTGAGAAAAAAGCTGATATTCTGCTGCTTGTTGGGTGAAGACATGTAACATGCCTGCACAAAATAGTGAGATGATAGATTGCCATAGCAAGTCACTTATTCAAAGTTTAAATAGCTCGTTCATTTTTTTTTAAACTTTTTTTTTCTTTATTAAGTTTTAACTGGTCACTTAAATTGTTGGACTCTTTTAAATCGTTTTTTGTTGTTGTTGTTATTTTTTATCAGCTCCTTCATTTTAGTTTTTTATAAAAGTGTAATTTTGGTTTGTGCTCTATTTGTTTTTAATTTATAGGTATATTTTGCATTCAAAGGTTAATAGAAATGAAAATTTATGAAAAGGTTTCAAAAGAATTGAAACGAATGTTAATGATGCTGGATATTGATGATTAGGCAGCAGAATATGCCTAAGCCTTTTATATATAAAGTCTTATATTTGAAATATACACCAACGTAGTTTAAGATATGGTTAGATTTTTAAAAGTTTATTTTCGCATTAAAAATACAGTAGTGAAATAATAATTAACATATGGTTAAGCAAAAATAATTACAACATGCGTTACGAATAGTTGTCATCAAATTTTATAGTTTCAAACCAAACTGATATTAAAGTAACTTCTTGCGTCTTCAAACTAACATCTTGTCTCTATTTGGCAAAAAAAGCTAAAGGTATTGGAAACAGGAATCGGAAGTCTTATTAAAGTTATACTACCAGCAATATTTCCATGTCTTTAGTACCATTGTCATATAAAAGAAATCTATTACTTTTACATACATTGTAAAATAATTTTGAGAAAGTTCTTCAATTAATTAAATTAGTATTGTCCGTACGTCTGTTTGTGTGTAAAACATTCACATCTTTTAGTAGGAACATTGTTTAGCAATAAATATTTATAATAAATTCGCATTTTAGGATGAGTAAACAAGATAATTTTATTTCCCCGGTTACGAATATCGGGGATCAAAACTCGAAATTGGCTTAATTACAAAAACTAAAAAATTCTAGAAATTTGTGCTTCTTAAAATTCTTGGGTTTGCACACAACTTTGTTTTTGTATATACTTTTACTGAAATAAAAAAAATAACTAGGTACTCTACCAGATCTGGTTAAATTAATTTGATGTGGAAAATGTTGTATCGTGGCTCTAATGATGAAAAAAGGACAACAATTGCGTGTCCATTGCAATATCAAGATTATTGAATATTAATTAATCGGCACTCAAAGATCACATTAAACTTAAATTTTAACAGGTGTCTCTTTTGTAAAGGAATTTGTCCATTAAAGAAGAAGCAAAAAATTGTTATTATAAATATATATATATTTTATACAATATGTAAAAAAAGAGTTTGAAAATTGTGAAAAATTTTGTAAAGCATTTTGAAAAACTCTCATTTTCTTCACTATACTAAAAGAAGTAATGAAAAAACCGAAGATTTTTAAAAGCGCACATTTTCAAAATTAAAAAATTTTTACATATGATTTGGTTAAAGAGTTACTTTTTGAATATATTTATAATAATATAAATATAGTATATTTTTTTAATAAAAATTGTGAGTAATAATGAAAACTTAAAATATAAGCCTTATGTTATTAAGAAAAACTGTTAACCATGTCAAAAAATAGTGTTAGATCTTAAATATTAAAATTTAACTTTCAAAATATTTAAAAAAGTGTGTATGTTCTGATTTTAAAAATAAGCCTTGCAATATAACAACCCTTGAACAGGGAGGAGCCTTCCAAACTTTTCAGAGGAGACTTCCGGTTGTAATTGTGACTTCTTCAATTTTAATTCCCTTAAAAAAAAATCCTTTGCTAAGTGACTCATTTTTGTTTCCAAATATCAAAGTCCATTTAAAATTTCAAGAATTTGCAAATACTGTATGGCAACACTGGCTGGATAACTTTATCCTCATCTTTCATTTATTTCATCAGATGCAGTAGATCAATTTCACACAATATTTATAGATTTAGAGCTGAAATTTTGCAGGATTGAAGAATTTGACATAGAAATTAATTTTTTTCTATAAATCACACGTTGTAAAAGTTTTGTATGCATACGGATAAACGGACGAACAGACAGATAGAATTAAACTATATTTCCACATTTTTACCAACCATTTTTAAGAATGTGCTATAAAGAAGAAATAGAATAAAAAAACTTTTGAAACTATTAATTGCATATTCCAAGCAATTTTTTTTTATTTCTACCTAGGTTTTTTTTTAAAGATAAAATCTTGTGTATAGATTTTAAAAACACAAATTTTTATTCACTGCTGTTTAAAATTAAAACAATTTAAAATTTTTAATGACCTTTGCATCTAGCATAAAACTGATTAAATTAAAATTGAAAAAATTTACTTCTTTGTAGGTTACTACACCAAATGATAAAAACATTCCAAATGAATTTGGAGATCGATTCATTCCTAGACGATATGCCTTTGATAATTTAGATATGGTTTTAAATCGTGGGTTTAGTAGGAATCAAATGGAGCACGATGTGCTGGAAACGGTAAGCATTAAAAAACATAACATTCTTGGAAAACACATTTAATATCTTCTAGCGATTACAAGCTGGTTATTGGAGAAAATTTAACTATAATGTTGAAATGTCAAATATATTTGATTTCAAAATACATCGGACATATCAATTTAATGATAAATTATGTATTAATTTGGAGAAAGGTGCCCGATACAAAGTCAACCCACTTGTACAAAATATTAACTATATTAATAACAATAAGGAAGAACTGGACTGGCAATGTAAGCCTAGGGCAAAACCTTCAGCATTTATAGATTCTACACACGATTTACCTGGTTTCAAACTGCATTCATGTAAAAACTTTAAAATATTTAAATAAATTTCATTTAATTAAATGATGATATAAATAATTAGCCAAACAAATTATCGATTGGTCCCGTAAGGGTCAAATTGGAGCATCATTTGGTCGTGATCTTGTAATATGGACATGTGAAACTGATACGACTGTTGTATACCATACAAAAATGGTTTCAGCCTTACGTTTTAGTCCAGATGGAAATTCATTAGCACTAGGCTCAGAAAAAGCAAAAAAGCCAAGTAAGTTTTGTATAAATCGAACAGTGACTGTTTAAAAATTAAACCATTTATTTCTTTTTCTTTCAGTCATTCAAATTTGGAGTATGAAAAAATTTAATGCAAAGTCAAATTTAATGCACAATTTCTTATGTTTGAAAGATTCATTTCTATTATCGGAAAATATTGAAGAAATTATGTGTATTGAATGGTGTCCACAAGGTAAATTCATACTATGTGGTATGAATAGTGGTAAAATATATGTTATTGATTCTATAAAATCTGAAACAGTTGTCCTGTGCAATCATTCAAGTTCAATAAATGCAATTAAGTTTAATGTTAATGCCAAATATTTTGCAACAAGTGATCATGTTGGAATTGTTATAATAAGTAAATGGACTTCATGTAAAGTTTTTAGAAAATTAAATAATAGAATATGCTTGGCTCCAAATAAAGCAATTATTGATTGGCATCCTTGGAGTCCTACTGATATTGCTATTGGTATGTAATTAACATAATTAAAATTAAAATTAGATTACAATTAATAAATATCATTCTTTTAGCAAAATCCCTTTCAATTTCAATTGTTAACATACAAACTGATGAAGTCGTAGCTTATTATAATCGGAAAGACAAAAATTGTACTATTGAAGCTATGGCTTTTAATAAAATTTCAGCAGAAATGGTTGTTAGTTATAGCATTAAAAGTAAGTTTTTTAGAAAATTAAAAATTTTGGAAGTTATTAACTATTTTCTATCGATGAGTTTTTAAGTTTTTTCATTTTTGGTTATTGATCTCACTTTTCATTACATTCATTCCAACAATGTTATCTGATGTTATCTGCCACTATATCCCACTGTTGCTATTATTGAATTTCTCTTCCGCCGTTTTACAAGAAAAAGTGTTTTTCGCCGTGTCTACAATCCCATTACAATGTTTGCATCTTGGATCAATTTCTTCTTCCTTCCATTAGAAAAGTAACTAGATCTTCCATTTCTTCGACTGTTCCAGATATAAAAGTTTAGTATTAACTGTCCGTTCATCTGCTGTTTTGAATGTTGTTGTAGATTTTCCTTCAACGTGTTTCTTATTGCTTATCCCCGGTGTTGTCAACTCTGATTGCCTTTGCATGTCTTTCATAAACTTGCTTAATTTTAATTACAAACATATCAACTGGAACTTCGTTGGCGATCCAATCTGCATTATAATACTGTTAGACGCTTTCAGCAGTAATTCTGTCAAACATTACATTAATTTGATATTTATATAAAATTTTTCAATTAAATACACAAGTAATGAAAAACCTTAGGGTTTTTAAAAAAGCACATTTTCAAAGTAATAGTGTTTCATACTGAGTTTTAGGTATAAAAACATACAATGGTGGACAAAAAAAAATTTCTTTTAAGTCCTAATAGCCATTCAAGGGGAAGATTACTTATGATAATTCTCAACTTAAAATTATAATATGTATCATGTATATGTACTATTTGCCTTCTTTTGGGAGTGTGTTGGTAAAAAACAGTTCGGTTAATATCATTCATATTGTTTAACTATTTATTTAAAATGTTTATTGATAATTTCTTTTTGAAAAACTGAAATTAATATTTTGAACTTTTCTTTAATTATTTTAGATTCTGATGGATGCATAACATTTGAGATTTTGGTGATGGCTTCATTAGACAGAATTGTTGATGTTCTTAAATGTCATGAAGATCGTGTACGATTTTTATTATTTAGTCCGGATGGACAACAATTGGCTACAGCTGGTGATGATGATATGATGTCAATTTTTAATTTTTTTACTCATCCTAATTGTGGTGTAAAACGAAGTCTTCCAAAGTCTTCTAAAACGAATTTGGCAAGACAATCAGAAATTTTTAAAACTTTAATTCGCTGAGCATAGTAGAAAGATTTATATATGTATAAATTATTTGTTATATGTGTTGTATTTTTAATGTAAATATTGTATATTACTTTTATTAGTTTATTGTATTTTAAAATTTTTTAATTTATATTATTTTTATATGCATCTTTTTTGATGTTCTGTTTTTTATTTTAAATAAATTTGATTATCCGAAATTAAATAAATATAAATGAACAATTTATGTTTTAATTTTATTCCAATTGAAAACCACTCATCCAAGATTTAATATTAATTTTTAACTAAAATATTTAAAAATTTTTTTAAATGTGTTTAAAGTAATTTTGAAAATAACTTATACCATGCAGATTAAAAAAATGTGTTCATCCTGCTGTAGTAATCCTGTTGTCATCTTCAATCAGTTAATTATAATTTCCATTAAATTGAAGTAACTGTAGTTTTAAAGCAATCAAAAAACTAAGAACAGAGGGGTATAATTATATAAAATGCGGCATAATAATATAAAATACATAATACATAATATTTGTATCTAAATAATAAGCAAAAGACAACCGATGTATAAATAATTTACTATATATTTATTTTTAATAAAATTATAACATGCCCATTTGTGTAGTACCACTGTTTTTTTATATATGTACATATGTTTGTTCATATTTTTATTATTATTTTGCTTTTTTTTTTTTAATAATAAAATAACCGCTAAAGTTAAATAATAATCAATTTTATTATTATCTTATGTCTGTCCCAAATTAAAGTTACTATTATTTATTTTGGTATCCTTCGAGCTAGATAAAAATTACATTCTATGCTTTGTAGAAGTTATTTAATTGAAATAATTGATTAAAATAATAGTTTTTAATTATAATCAATGTTTAATTATTACTTTTCGATACATATTACAGAAAATTTATATAAAAGCCACTGTAACTGAACTACCATAAGAAAATAATCTAAAATCCTTAAATTAAATTCGAAACTTTTCGAATAATGAAAATATTTTAGTTTTCGAATATAATATTTTGGATTTTCGCTCAAAGTTATTTTACAGTTCGTAATTTCTTCAACTTCATAAAATATATTTGAATACATATATATTATATAAATTGTATACCTTGGTTGCTCTTTGTTAACATTTGATTGTTTTAATATTTATGAGTTTCGCACTTTGGTTTCTATTATTGATTACACGCACCTTGAGACTTAGAAAGTGAAATATCATATAATAGTTCCTACTACTAATATTTAAAGAACCCTAAAAATAAATAATATTTTAATCAAGTAACAGTAAAAATTTATCAGCTTTTTTAAAATCAATTGAAATTTTAAGAATTCTAATTACAGAAAAAAACTATCCCACTCATTTATTGAAAGTTAATAATTTTAAATTTATAAATTTATATTATATGCTATATTTTGAGGTTAAACAACTAACCTTTACTATGCTGCCTGAAATGGTATTAAAAATATCAGATAAAAATATTACTTATACAATTTTTCTTAAAGAAATCAACCTAAGAATATTATTAACTTGAATATAATGGAATCCATTTAAAAAAAATTAATTTAGTTCTTCTTCTAAAACACTTGAAATAATTTTAAAAAATTAAAAAATTTTTCAATGAATTTTTTTTTGCAATGGCCGTATAATGGTTTTTTGTAAGTTGTGTGTACGTTTTCTTTATCAAAATAACTATTAAGAAAATGCATATACAAGGTATGGTCTATTTGAGTATAAAGAATTTAATGAAATTGATTAGGTCATAGCGTTCAATTCAACTTAATTAAATTGAATCGTATCCACCTGCACAATTTATTCGCGCTGCTGGTCTGCAAGTATTTAATTTTTTTTTTTTTTTTATTTAGTAGAATCAAATAAAATTAGAGTCAATAGCTCGAGATAATGATGAGTTCACGATATTTTTTAACTTTTTGTTTTTTTTTTTTTATTTTATAAAATTATTTTTTAGTAACATTGTTTAATATCATCAGTTTATATACTGAGAGATAAATTTTGTTTTTGTTTTTTTTTGATAGAATTCAAGGAAAATTTGAAAAAATGAAAAAAAAGGAAAGAGTAAAAGGGGTGATAAATAACAATGTTAAGAGTATAAATGCAGAAAATGATTACTGTTCAATGAAAATATTGCCTTTAAACTTGAATTTTAAAAAAGGTTCAAAATTATGTTAAAATTACCTATGGGTTCACCTATTTTAGATTCACCTACATACTCTTGTTTATATATTTTCATTGCACCATTTTAATATATACTGAAACTGTTTTTCCAATTTTTTTTTTTTTTTTTTATGTATATAATCATTGGCCTTAATAAAAAAAATTGCATATTATCTGTTAATACAGTAATGAATGTATTCAGGTGTATATCATCATTTTAATTTAAAAAAAATTATTTTTTAAAGTCTGCACTGAAAAAAAATTATTAATCAAAAAAAGTTGATTACTCAAATTTGAAGTGTATGCACATGGCAACACCATGTTATGATTGATAGATTAATGAAATAATTGTAAAACAGCTCAAAATATAAAATCAGCTGATAAAAACATGTAAGTACGAAGTAAATATAGTTGAGACATAAATAACATAAATTCATTCTGCTATAAAGAGTTACATAACATGGTGTTGCCATACTTGTGCACTTCAAAATATAGTTAATTTTCCGATAACATGGTAGTCTACTATACTAAGACGATGTATTACAAAGACACTGCTAACGCAGTTATAGCTAATGCATATCTACAATATTACCTATTTCAATTATTTTACTTATAAACTGAAGTATTAGCCTCATAGGATTTTAATAGTTTTAGAACTTGGTTTATTAAAAATTTTTAAACTTTTTACAGATTTTGTAAGTTGTTGGATTTTTTTAATTTTTCTCAGTGTTGTATTTATGTTTTTTATTACTATGATTGGATAAACCTACATATATAAACGGTTATGTATATATATATGTATATATATTTGCATATATATATACCTTTAGCGATAACTTTATTGCGCCATAATAAAAGTAATAAGATTCGGGTTGCAATTGTTTTGATTTCAATTTTTTCTTTTTTATTAATATTATTATTTTGTCGTGTAGATTTTCTTCTCTGTATAAATTGAAAATGATGCTTTTTGGTAGAAATATGAGAAGCATAGAAGAAGCCAATTTTATATTTTATTATATGAGTATAATAGTTATAGTAGTTGGTACCTATCTTAACTTTAAAAGCTATTGACAACAAAACAGCAATAACAATAATAATAATAATATAAAAATAAGAAACAACTGCTGATTTCTGAAGAACATAAAATGTATTACAATATCGTTCTCAATTGATCGGCGCGTGCTGTAGTTCGTGATCAGTTTATAGAGTAAACTACATATACACATTTACAAAATTCGATCAGGCAGAAAGTTTTTTATTTTTTATTTTCAATTTTTTTTTTTATCTTTTTTTATATTATTATATCATAAAAATTTTTTGATTTTTTATGTTTTATTTTTTTATAATTTCGCGGATTTCAGTCGTTTTTGTTTTGTTTTACTTATCAAAGTAATAGATATTTTTATTTTGTTGTTTTTTTGTTGTTTTCATCAGGTACCAGAGAAAGATGCTTCTTTTTTGCCTCATTGAATTTAAAACTTTACAACAAAATACTTGTCTCTTATTTCAAAGCTAGTTTCAAGGCAAACCTAATATCGAACTTGCTGTTATAGAATGTAGAGTATTGTTATAGTTTATACTAAGAGTAATTTAGAATTCAGATATTTTTTTTTTTTTCTTAAAGTTTGAACACGATAGAATTATTCTTTTGGATTGTATCAAATATCTATAAAACGTTTATATTTCTGTCTCTTTCTTTCATTATGAAATAATACAATTTCAAATTGGTTATTTTCAAAAAAAAATAAGATTAATCCATACCTATACGAATAAAAATATACTCAGGTATATGGATTATTCCGCATTCCTTTACCTATGCTCAACCTTTGATTTAATTTTTTTTTTTTTTTTTTTTTAAATTGGGATTTAAAAGAAAATTGTAAAAAAAAAAACAAAAAAGAGAAAATTTATTGTTCTAATAAACTTATTTTGCAAGGGAAAAGATACGAAAGAAAAGCAAAGTAATCCTCATTGTTAATTTTATTTTTTTGTTGAAATTATGGTATAGTGGGTGTTTGAAATGGATTATCATCTATATATAAGGTATATTTAATAAATATGCGAAATATGCTTAAATAAATATAAAGAACATGTACAAGTTATATATTATGCATTTATAAAATTTATGCGAGTATCTAGATGACATGGCATTTGAAGAATTTTTGATGAAATTGATATTTTAAAAAAAAAAATTTTCTGGTTAACGCTCGTGCTAAAAAAAAAGAAAAAAATAAAACAATTAAGTAATATTAGAAATGATTATTGGAATGATTTTAATATGATATTATATTATTAGATATTTAATTACAATTATTATTGTCAACTATTGAATTGTTTAAGGAAATAAAAAATTTTTATTTTTTTTTACTGAAAAGGTAATGAATAAGAAAATAAAAATATGCTGGGAACATAATTATGTTCTGAATATTAGAATTGATCTTCATGAATTTTCAATAATTATTACGTGAGATTTCGCAATAGGCTCTATCATACATTTAATACCTTAAATTCCAATCGTATTTCTTTATATATTTTAATTATTTTTTAATTGAGTTATAAGGTAATGAAAAAATATTTGATTTATATTTAGTATCTTTGAGTTCTAAATATGTATATAAATTAAATTGTTTATCTTAATACTATTTCTTATAATATGTTTTCAAATATTGTTAGTTATATAGAAAGTATAATGATTTAGTATAATGATTTCAACGTGACCGGTCGATTCCACTAGAACAATCCCACTAGACACAATTCCACAAGACACAATTCCACTAGAACAATTCCACTAGACACAATTCCACTAGAAACAATTCCACTTGGCATAATTCCACTTGGTATAATTCCACTTGTAGATAATAATTTTTTTTAAAAATTATTTAAATTTAAAATTGATTTTTTTAAGTAAATTTATAAATTACTGTCAAATATTTTAAATTTAGAAATGGGAGTCCCGCAAAAGAAAAAATACAAAGATCTTTCAGAACATATATCTCGTGTAGCGGATAACTTTAATAATTATGATCCATTTGAATACATGAAGGCTATTGCAGCAATAACGAGAATTGATTTTTCCTAAATAGGTTTTTTTCATTAATTTTATATATTTGTATTCATTAACTTTAATTTATTCTGTTTCTATTCTACTAATTATTATTAATAAACTAGCTCTTTTGTTTTTTTTTGAAAATATTATATAATTTAATGAATATATTTTATATCAATTCCACTTTTTATTAGCCCAACGCATTTAGCGCGCGATTTTTAACTCTAAATGCGTTGGGCTAATAAAAAGTGGAATTGCGCTAGTGGAATTATACCACGTGGAATTGTTCCCTAGTGAAATTATACCAAGTGGAATTGTGCTAGTGAAATTGTGTCTAGTGGAATTATGCCAAGTGGAATTGTTTCTAGTGGAATTGTGTCTAGTGGAATTGTTCTAGTGGAATGGGCCTAAAATCATTTTGCTATGATTAACTTTTGTTTTTATCGAAATTTTAAATTAACAGTACTTGCCAAATTTATTAAATTAAATATTAAAAGTTAAAATTATTGTTACAGATATTATTTTATTGCTTAGAACTTTTCACGTGCAAAACAAGATCAACATAAGTTGTTCTAAAAAATTATACGGTCAATATTATGTTAATGACAGTGCTATATAGTAAAGTTGCGTCTAATTTTTAAATTAATTAAATTTATTACTACTTATTTAGTATAGGGTGTCAATGCTTCTTTTGCGGTCTTTCCTTATTTTTATGTGTCGTTTTTTACTGGAACTGATTAGAGAACGTTGTGATAGTGTTAAAGCTAGATTGTTTCGTTTTTAGGTTGAACTTCTTAAATGTCTTAATTTTTTGTGTAATATACCTTATAGAAATGTTATAATATATATTTTTTTTCTGTTATAAGTGTTCTTTATTAATAAAGTATAAATAATTAATATAAAAAAAAATACCACATACGTAATTTCAATTATAATCTATTACATAAATTTGAATATTTACCTTAAAGTTATTTCTAGTCTAGATTAGACATTTTCTTTTTAAAGTTAATTTTTCTTCAACTTTCCTTTTAAGAAAGCCAAAGTACTTATTGACATTTGCAAATGATCAAAAAATTTGTTTTGGTCTTCTCTTATTTCTTTATAAGAATGACAGTGACACCCCCTAGAATCAGATCTATCTTTGTTAATAGGATAGACCCCATATCTTCGATTATGTTCAAATATTAAATTATACCGCAAGCCAAGAAATCGACATTTAGACCGCATTGAAATTTTTTGGAACTGAACTTCATTTGAAAGCTTTCATTAAACTAAAAAATAATCAATATCTGTTAATAAATAAATTTTCTTGACCTTTTTTATCACCTTCCTATATGTAAGATAAGATTATATTAACATCTAATACCTCTAATATGCAATTCATAAAATCTTTGTAGAAGTTGAAGTCAACGTATATGGCACTGACATTTGACATTTTGATGATCGCTGCAAAAGTAGCTGTGTGTTGAACGAATTTTGAGAACTAAATTGATGGTCATCGAATCCGCAGGTGCTATTAATGAAAGATACCATTTTTGTTCCTTATTATTTTAAAAATAATATTGGCCAATATTAAGTGATGTTATTATTATTCTAGTTTAATATTTTTGAATATTCGAAAAAATACCGAGTATCTCATCGATGAGTGTAGCAATTGTAGTTGTAATCGTTTCGCGTATTGATTTAACTTCTTTTGATGTAATCTCATCTATCGCTGGAACAACAACAGTTCTCATCCTTAGCAAAAATGCAAGCAACTGCTAAAATATTAAAATTTGAACAAATTTTTATTAATTAATTATTTTGACACATACTAAAATATTAAAATTAATTAATTTAAAAATTATTTTGAATTTATTTAAACTATATTTAAATATTAATTTAGTGTTGTACAATTAAATATGTCACGAACTGTAAATGCTTTATAATCTTTTGAAATATTTAATAACTGTCATACCATTAAATTTATACGCATAATTTCACGCAATTTCTGTTCACGAACGCAATATTTATTATGTATTTAAAAGTAAATTAATTACAATTATTTACACAATCTATTAATAAAATCTTTTATAAAAGTTTATTGAATATAATCTTTACTTATAAAAGTCAAAATAGATATACATACATATTACATATACTTATTTACATAAGTTAGTAATTAAAATGCAACTTAAAAAATAGAATAGAATTATTTAAATTAATTAATTGGAGATTAATTTTTATTGACAATTTTAAATAACTTTTACACTGCGTTCAACAATGTTTCAACCATTTTAAATCTAATATTTACTTTAAAAGGTATTTAATAAATCTATAAAATTAGAATTTATTACATTTATAAACTTAACAGGTTTCAATATAAATGTCACCCGCAAAATTTGTTAGATTTAATTTAAATATTTCAAATGAGACAGAAAACAAGAATTGGAGCAAAAAAATTTAAAAAAAATAAAATTCACAAAAATTTCAATCTTTAAAATCTGATTTAAGTTTTTCAATATTTTTTAAAAGATATATATTTGTTATAAGATACACAGTTTTGCCAACCCAACCTTCTTTTTTATTTAACTGTTGTTTGATTTAACCACTTTAAAATATTATCACTTGTCGTTAATATATAAATTTGTTTAGGAGATAAAAACTAAAATCGAAGCCAATTTTTTAAATGCTGCCAAATTTAAAAAAAAATTTAAAAAAATGGCAAATGATATCGTATTACTAACAATTTCATAGTTAAATTCAAATTCATGATAATTTACATTCATTTGTATTTTATTTGAAAAATTGAAAACTCAAATTATTTGAAATAATGTACATAATAAAATACATATATATATATATATATTGAAAATTTATTTTAATAAATACTGATTTATTTATCTCAAAAAAAAAATTGGGTAACATTTTGTTTTTTTTTTTTTTTTTTTCGTATTTAAATTTCATTATGGACCATTGAATCAATTGAAGAAATGTGATTTTATCTTAAAGTTTTATTTATTTTTTATTGAAAAAAAAATAAAACCAAAATTTGAAGAGAGAAAACGTTAAAAATTTAAATTCCAAAATACAATTTACGTTAATTGTAAGTATTTTATAACTTACATCTCATTTTATAAATTAAAATGGGTTTTTAACACGCAAAAACTCAAACTCTGCTACTACATTAAAATTTTTATATAAAAATCAAAAAATCCCACCTGGCTTATATTTGGATCTCACTATATTTAAATAAAATAATAAAAATAATAAGGAGTTTCCACCTGTGAATAATATACAATGTATAATGTAATGAATAGATATTTTATTAATTATAAAGGTAGCAGGAGGGATTGTCTTTGATTTTTTTGATTTTTTTTGGGATAAACTTAAAAAAATGGTTTTGTTTATTGGTTAGTAAAACGTTATGAATTAAATTTTAAGTCTATCCAATATGAAAATTTATTTGAAAACATAAATAAAATAAAATAAAAAATAAATTAAAAATTAAAACTGCATGAATTGGAAAATTTTTAAATTTAAATTAAAATAAAATTTATTTAGATCAAAGTTGATATATACATCCTCTTACCAAGATATGAGTAAAATGCACAACGTTCATCTTTCTTTCATTGCATTTTCTCTTTCATTCCCTCTCAGAATTCATAATTCCTAATACCAATCTCTCAATTTTTTTTCATTGACCTAATTCCTAACCTTAAAACCAAACCACATATTTTTATTAAAGCCTGAACCGACAGCCACGAACTAAATAAAAAATTTTGTAATTTTAAAATATATGCCATCTGACTGAAGGTGTAGTGGTTAGGACGTTAGCCTTTTAATCAAAGGATTTCGTGCTCAAACCCTGGTCGGATCATATCAAATAAAAAAAATTATAATTTATATCATAGAAGTTTATATCATAAAATATGAAAAGAGAAGGCAGAATCACCCGATTATCACATTGTATGTGGTAGGGGTTGTTTACGTGGAAGTTTCCCAGCACCGAAAAGAACTCCTTATAGTTTCAATGGGTGGCTTTTTATGCTTTCTAATGCTTCTTTCAAGAAACAAATTAATTTATGTTAAAAATTAGGAATTATACTACAGTAACCTTGTTAACAAATAAGCTACAGTTCAAGATCTCGATAAAGGGAGAACCTTTTTTGTAATTTATTATAATTTTAAGTTTAAATAAGTTTGGACTTAATAACAGTAAAAATGGTTTGATTACAATATTTGCATGTCTATTAGCTTTAAGGAATTAATTAAAACCCATGGCTAATATTTGAAATTTGTTCATGTATTTTTATAGACTCTATATATATACAAAGTTTGAAAAGTTCAGCATTAATTTATCATTAACTACAAAACTATTGTTAAATTACGCTTTGATTAGGGAAAAATTTTTGACGCAAGAGGGCCCTGGTTTAAAATTAGGGTATTTCTAATTAGATATTAAAACTAACTGTATTTAAAAATTTAAAAACACACTAATATTTAAATTTATTATACAATATGACATAACATGGCGATTATGACATAAAATCAAATTAATGATCCAGAAGAACTCTTTCTTCTATAATTTCATATCTTTGAACTTAAATGTTTATGCTGCAAGCCTGTATTAGAGAAAAGTAATATAAATTGTATGTAAAGTTAAAAAAAAATCATGAGCTTTGGAAAATTATGTAAATTACCTTAAATGAAATTGAACTTAATCCAAGTTCTAGTATTCGAATTTCATAGCACCTTTTAGATAATAATGCAACATCTTCACTTACAATTTCTACATTTACCTAGTTTTATTTATTAAATTTAAGGATTAGTATGAGTTTCACAAACTTATAAGGGGGATATATAGATTCGCCATTTTTATTTTAATATTTGAACTTTACTTTTAACTTTTTTTATTATATTTCTTATTAAGTAATAATAATTTTTAAGGTGCGCCGCCTATTGAATTGCATATTATATTATTTTTGAATAGCATCTAACTATGTATATTATGTGGCAGTAAATGCTCTTATTACTTTTTATTTTACTTCTAGTTATTGTTTTTGTGGAAATTGTATGCGATGTTGCATCTGTTTAGTTGATTGTGGTTTCTTTTTTTTTAAGTAATTGTAACTGGTGTTGGCACTACACTAGTCTACTACTCTAATTGTCGAAATATTTAAATATAAAAAGATTGATTCGATAAGACGCATAATCAAAACATTGTGCAGATGCATTTACTTGTTATATTTATATATATATATATGTATATATATATATAAAAATCAAAAACGTACAATTCATATTTTTTTATAAATTTAGTCTGGTATGTAGTTGGTAATATGCAAAATTGCAGAAATAAATTTACAAAAAAAAACTTATTTTGGTAAATGGAAGAAAATTTTGAAAAAATTCAAATAAAATAAAATTAAAAATTCAAATAAGAATGGAAAAGCATTGTTTTATGTTGATTGTTTCGTATTTTATTAGATTAGGAAGAAAAATTTAGTTGTTTAGTTTGATATGCACAATTTATTTCAAATGAAGTTTTTTTTTTGGAGAGTTTTAGAGATAATATGCATTTAAAAAATTGAATTTGATTTAAAAATTTCCAATTTAGGAAATTCAGTAAAAAAATGAATACCTAAATTTATTTTATATTTGTTTTTCAACTAGGGTTGAGTTGTTGAGAGATTAAAACTCTTAAAATAGAAGTGTTTAGACTTTAATTTAATGTTTTAATTATTTTTAATCATAATTTGGCAATTGCACTTATGAACATTTATTGTATTATATATGTTTCTATGTTAAATCTTGAAATTTCTATATTTAAATAAGTATTCACTTTTCGACACGCAATATTTGATACCTAAATTGCATTGGCAATCAAAATGTCTAATTCTATAAAAGATTGGCGTTAATAGTTTTGAACAATGTTTTTTAAATATCCCCTGTCCTCTGATACCCAAGTGAATCCATTATAGGGTCTAGGTAATATTAATAACATAATATTCCATTTAATTATCTGTTGTTCAAAAATGTAGGCCAAATATTTTAAAATGTAATTGCCAATTATTTGCATGCGTTTAATAAACCTAATATAGAAAACAAATACGCTCTTCAGAGTAAATATACCCTGAAAAACGGTCTGAACATTATGGATTAAAGATAAAATTCACCAAAACATGAATTTATACAAAGACAAGTAGACCACAAATATTTTAGTACTTGATAAAAACATTTTAAATCTGATTTTCTTTAACTTTTCACAGCAAAAACAAAGATTAAATTCTTTCGAAATAACTACAAAATTGTTATTGTTAGTGTTATAAGTAAGACGGTGGGAAGGTGCTATCGATTTCGTTGTCATTCTATTGATTTTATAATTTTTTTTTTTAAATAAAGTTAAGTTTTTTTAATATGCAGATTGTTTTACAAATTGCACTCAATATTGCTGAGTAAAACATTGATTTAAAATTGATCCTAATAAAACTGAGGCTTTAACAACTGAACTTGGAAAATATTTGTTTTATCTATTTTTCATTTAACTGGATTGACATGCATAGATAAAATTATAATTACATATATTTTAGTTATTCTAAATGTTTATACTTTAAAATATGTCTTGGGAGTGTGAAATACGAAATGTCAAATTACTTTCTGTGTCATTTATTTGTCATTTTCATTATCACGATATTTCATTTGTTAAAAAAATATGTCGAATAAAGAAGATGAATTAATTGTACGAAATGTCAAGCATAATAGTTTTAAAATGGACACAAAAAAATATCAAATAAAAAATTAAACATAATTAATTTACTATAGAACACTTTTTCCATTTGTTGGAAGTGTCAAAATATAAACTCAATTTACTAGCTATAAAAACGTCATAACATTCGAGTTAATATGATTCATGTATTTATGCACTATCTAGAGAACACTGTTCTTTTATGGTCTAAAAAGCTGGTGTGTGAATACTTGAAGATGAATTTTAAAAAAATCTGAAATTTAGAATTGTTAAACTTCACCAAGGTAAGATTTCTGTGCCTTATCCTAACGCATAGGTCACTGTAGAACTTTATAAACTATTGTAATTTTCGATTTTAAACAATTTATTTCACACGCGCAGTATAGGTCATTACACATGTGATAGGGCTCTCTTCTAACACTCCGATATAATAAAGTAATGGATGTCCAGTAATTGTGTCCATTTTAAAACTAAATTTATTAAATCAAATTCTAATGATCAGAGTATATGTGCATTTCCACTTTTCTACAATAACTTTCTTCTGGTCTTAGCATGTACCTAGATAGTACAAGTAGGGTTATTGACAGTTAAACAACGTACTCAATAATAATCCATAAAATTCTCTCAAAATTTAGAAGTCGGATATTTGAAATATTGATTCCGATTGGTTTGTTTGAATCGGCTTAAGTAACAAAAGTAGATAGACATTTTACTTCATGTATTTTGAACATAATCAGATAGTCATTTTGTGATCCGTTGATTTTTTTTTAACAGTTAGAATATGAGTAACATTCACTGTTTTAAAAAGAGAAACAAACACACTATCTTTTAATGCCTATGCTAAAGTATTTTAAACAAATATCATCTAACATATTTATATAACCAAAAAAAAGTTTTCAAAATTTAAGAAAAAAAAAGTGATAACGACAGAAAATACAAAAAAAAAAAAATTAAATGCTTTTCATTGACCTTGGAATTTTCAAACATTGCTCTTAATTGAAAACATAATATACAGTAATTTAAAACATTTTCTATCTCCCTTTAACATAAGATTTTTTAAGTAACAATTATCCTTGCCATTGAATCACGATTAAAATCGTGAAAAACTGGTACATAACTTTACAATTTGAAGGAGAAACAAACCCTAGTTAAAAATCTTTATTTCAACTCATTTCAACTTTATGTATAAGTAAAGCATTTTTTTCTGATTTTTTTTCTCTTTCTTTATGCCGTTAATTTTATAGTTTATTTTAATACTTTTTACTTATACTTGAATGATTTCATTTCACATAATATATAATGAAATGTATATATACTATACAGTTTATATTGTTACTCGTTCGCCCCGTTCCGTTTATTAAAATTACAACAAAACTTAAAATTAAATATTCTAATAAAAAGGTAAAGTAGAAATTTGAAATTGAAGTGCAAAAATTCGCGTTACAAGCGAACGTCATTTTTTTTACCTACAAATTTTTCTTTTCTTCAAATTTGCTTGTCTCATTATGGCTCACTTTGATGTTATTGATTTGTATAAAATGTTTTACATATTCTTCCATATATATATATATATATATATATATATACTATAAAGCTACGATTTAAAATCACTTGATTTATTACCATAAAAAAAATTAATTGTGCAGATAAGATTAAATACAAAAAAAAAAAGGTTGAGAAAAGACGGATGCAAAATTGAAAAAAAGAAAAATCAAAAATGTTTTTTTTTTCTTTTTTTCTCATTCTTTCTAAACGATCTGAATTTCCGATTTGGAAACCTGAAACACTACACTTATGTTACATTTCCAAACCATGATTTTTTCATACCGCAAATTAAATAAATTTTTTTTAAATGTAAAATGAATAGTTCTTTCAACTCATATTTTAACTTATATTTTGATTGATTTGCATATTTCTAGGAGTTTATTGAATAAAAAGTTATTGTGTTTTAAGATGTTGCTCCCAGTTTATTGTTATTAAGTGTTGCCAGCTATTAGGAAGGCATCTTCAAAAATTAATTAACTCAACTGGTTTTTTGTGTTTTTAAAATTGTATATACGAACTTATTTATAAAAGTTTATACAAACTTAGTTAATTATTCTACTTAATAAAAATTTTTAATATATTGATTAAGCATTTTATAGATAAAAACATAATGAAACATAATGGTATATTATTAATCTAGATTCCAGAGGCTTTCAAATATAAAATAAAATCAGGTATTTACTTAATATAATTATGATCATGGAATACACTTTCGACTCTTCATTTCCAGATCTTTGACATTTTGTTATTTTTCTCTGCTCCGAATCAAAATAAATGATTTTTGATTAAAAAACGACATTTTTAATAGATTATAAAAGTTATTTGAAATCTTTACTAATACCCATAAAAAAAAATTTTTTTTTTTTATTTTTCAAATATTTTGACTGTGAGGGATGTGTAAATTGATTAAATTTTTATAAAATGTTCAATTTCCACTGATTGTTTTCTTTTTAATGTCAGTACTTTGGTTTTCGTGATGACATAAAGAATGAAATCTAGCGCGGTAAAATTTATTTTATTACCATTTTAGGACATGCAACAGTGTCATGTTAGAGGCTTTCAATTAACTTTGAGTGATTTTCCAGATTTTTGATAGCTTGTTAAATGCATTTGTGTGATTTAACTATTATGACTTTTATATATTTGTATATATATATATATATAAATAAAACTTAAAAGAAAAATAAAAAGTATAATATTTTAGCCATTTCTTTAATTTTATACACATAGCATACTATGGCATCTGCTTCTTATATAACTTGTTTTAATAAAATATTAAGCGAAGTGTTCTGTTTACGTCGTAATATTCGTGTTTATCAATCAGCGACAGCTTGATCAAACAACTTTGATATATATTTTTATTTTAAATTAAATACCAATGAAAAAAAAAAAAAAAAAAAAAAAAAAAAAACAGGAAAATCAATACAAATTTTATACCCTGAATTGAATCAATCAGAACTGTAGAATTGACAGTTTTGTGATTTTGAATCACTACTTTTACTAACTTTTACAAAGGTACTTGATATCTTAAATGCTTATCTGATAGTTGTGTAATACTGAAAAGAAAAGACATTCTGCAATTTATTTTGCTGTTTTTTTTTTTTATTGTTTTTCATTGCGTTGTTAAAATTTTTACTTCTATATATATAAAAAATATAATAATTTACTCGGTCACTGGCTTGCTGCCTTTTTTTATTTCGTGTTAGAAAGTTAATTGCGCGTGAGAATTTGTCTATAAAATTGTGAACTGCAAACATTTTAGAAATGATGAAAACTCATTAATTATGTCTGATGTGTACTGATTGATAGTGCACAGGTCATTATAGGATTTTTATCATTTTTAACACTTCTGATATGTTTCAATTGAATTAATTTTTACAAAGTAACCTTACAACAGGAAGAATTTTAATCTTTAATAGGCTCTAAACAACAAATATATACCAAATTGGAATTAAATAATTAATTTATAAAATCGTTAAAGGTGAAAAAATCAAAAAAAAAAAAAATATAAAAACAAATTTAAAAGATCTTAAGGGATTTTAAAACCATGGGAATAAAATTATCAAGATTAAATTCCCATCATGACACTTTAAATATGGTATAAAATTGTTGGAAAAAGAAATCAAATATATATTTATAACTTAATTAAATTAATTTGTATCATAAAGTATATATACAAAATTGTATAGCGTTTAAATTATTTTAAGGTGTTTGAAATTAATTGACGAAAATTATAAATATGGTATTTATTAAGTATATAATAAGAAATATTTAAAAAGTTCCTCCAAATCATTTGTTTGTCGTTTGTGGAAGAGCGTTTCAAAGAAAAACTAATTAATATTTTACATTATTATTTTAATTTATCTAAATTTAAAGTAAATCACAGAATTCGTTAAGCAATTTGTGATACTACAAATTTTACTTTAAATACCTAATCAATTTTGTCGAATATATAATGATGGGAATTATTTTAAATGAATCAAATCGATTCCTCCTTCTCTAGACTGTAAAATTTCCCTAAGTTTTTTCTTTTTATATTTTTAAAAAAAAATTTCATGATCTTGTTTTAATTACTTTAATTAACTACTGTACCAGTTTTCTTTATTTTATCTTTATAAGTTTAATAGTAATGCTTTTGTAGCTACCTATCATAACGGTCAATATTATATTGAGAATTTCTGCAACATTATTATCACCTCCAATTAATAATGGTAAAACTGGTTAGTTTTATGGTAAATCGGTACTGTATTAAAGAATAACAGACGCATATACCTACTAAAGTTTTTCCTCTTTCCTTTAAAATGGGAAATCATTTTTTAAATCAAAAACAAAATTACCTTAGCCCATATTTTTAACTTCAACTTCCCTTTTAATAACTCAGTTTTTTTTCCTTTTTTTTTGATTTTGTACTTCTGTATTTTATTGAAGTTTAAAATGCCGCAACTTTTAATGGTCAATTTTTTTTGCAAGTCTTAAAAACGTCTTTTAATAGAATTTTATTAATACTTGGATTTAATTTTTTTTTATTTTTACACAAAAATCAATAAAATTCACAGCAGGAAAATTAATTTTCTAAATAAAAATTAAACGTGTTTGCAATAACTTACATACTCTTGTTCTTTGCTTTTCGTCTATTTTCTACTATTTATTATTTTTATTTTATTTTTTGTTTGTCCACATTTTGTTAGTTGTCTCAGCAAATCGACCGACATCATTGGGGTCACATATGTAGGCGGAAAAGTTCAAAACGTGATAGGTATAAATAACGCCTGAAATTTGAAAACTGACTAAAGTTATAAAAGTAGCAGAAAAAAGCAAATAAAAATACATAAAAGAAATATAGTGAGATTTTAAGTGAAATCCAAGATCAAGCACTATATTAAACGTACATAATCCTTAAGTAGATTGTACAATCTTGAATTTTCAACAAAAAATTTTGTTTAAAAGTTGTTTATTGTTATTTTGATAAATAAATTTTTTACGCGCATTTTTTTTTTTTTTTTGACATTTTTTAGATAAACAATATTTCAAAAAAGTTCAGTAGAACGAGGTAACATTGATATGTTCTTATCTTTTGTTGACAAATAAAATACAATTTTACGAATTATTTGATTGCAAAAAAAGTAATAATAATTAAAAAATTTAATATTTTTATATAAAAAAGAGTTATCTGCTTTTTCTGGAAAATTGTCGAACAAATTAACAAATATAAGCTATACATAGAGATATAGACTACTTCATAAAATGGAACACAGATATAACAAGATTTCTAGAACATGCAGAACAATAAGTAAAATAAATACAGTTGTAGTTGCAGGTGTTGTATTTGCTTTAATGAGCCATTTATATTTTAAAAATATAGAAAGTATTTAATTGATTTATCTAGGAAAATTCCATCTATTTTTGTTTTAATATACATTAATTCTTATTGCTATACCGACATCTGTAGGTTATAAATTAAATTAAAAAAATATAAAAAGATAAAATAGTCTAAAATTTAAATATGTGGCTTCGGTGGTGTAGTGGGTAAGTATTTTACTTACTAACCAAGAGAGTCTGGGTTTAATTCCTGTATTGAAAAAAAATTTTCTTTACAAATTTCCATGGTGATCAAATAATAATAATAAATATATATGTATCGTATCGTATGTACATGTATTTGTTAAATCGGGAGGTATTCAAAAGTTTTTTCAAAAATTACTAACACTTATTTTTAAAATTTTAATCTAAAGCATTTGTGACTTAAGGAAAGACGTTTGAAACTTTCGTCAGATTTTTCTATTTTAACGCCGAATGTTTACTATACATGTTTTTATAATGATTTATAAATCGAAGTTGTTCGATTTCAACTTGGTGGTAAAACTAAAGTAATTAAATCAAAGTTTTTGATCTTCTGCAGTTTTCAAACACAAAAAAAGTTTTTCTAAAATGACGAATATTTATTTTCAAGGATCTAACTTTTTTCTAAGTTTTGAGTTTCGATCTTAACCCAATTTGGAATATAAGGGGTCAAAAATTTGGCAAGAACTGAGTTTCGCATGAGCTATCGTTTGGCGTTTCGAGATTTATGATATTCTTGTGTTTACATTTTGGAGTGATGTAAAGCTTTTTTAAACACTCTGACAGACTGTCAGACTGATTGATTGAATTGATTGATTGTACATAGGGACAATCTTTTCAAAGTTTTTGTAAATGTGGTAAAAATTGATTTTAAAATCTAGGAAGCAATTTATAGAAGATCCGTAACGGTTTGGGCGTTGAAACGGTGAAAAGCTTTTTTAAACACTCTGACAGACTGTCAGACTGATTGATTGCATTGATTGATTGTACATAGGGACAAACTTTTCAAATTTTTTGTAAATGTGGTAAAAATTGATTTTAAAATCTAGGAAGCAATTTATAGAAGAAAAACAAAATTTTTAATGAAAAATTACAAATTTTCTACATGTTGTCATCATCAAAAGTTATTATAACAAAATCTGTCAAAATAATTTTAATTTTCAATTACCGTTCTTCTTACAATATAAAACTTTTTTTTTTTAAATTAAAATCAATAAAATCATGACCATAATTTTGCATGAAGTGAGCAACAAGTTACCAGATTTATTTAATTTTCATGTTATTAAAAAACAAATTTTTCCGAACTTTTTTTTTTCAATTTTACTTCATTTTGGCATTTTAACGGCTTTTTGAATGACATTTTGACATATTAAAATATTCTAAAATGAATGTTGTACTTTAGATGACAATTTATAAACCAAAAAATTAAAACAGAAGGTTCGCTTGTAAGCGTAGTAGAAACAACAACAACATTTATATATTGCATTGCACATTATAATATTTAAGATTAAGATAATTTTTTTATTAACATACTACATAAAGAGTCATTCATATATATATACATAATATATATGAGATTATGTATATATTATGCAACATCAATATATCAATTTGCATACAATTTTTTTGAGCATATTTGCATTTACAATTTGCATGCAATTGAAAGAAGAAATAATTAGGAAGATGTGAGAGCAAGAGAAAAAATGCTAAAATAATTTATTATTTCCATCATATTGAATTTTAGAATTTAAATAAATATTATAAATATTAAATCTGCTTATAAGTTTATTTTAGGAGTGTGGCATATGCCTGTTTTCCCGTTTGCCTTGTTGATGACATAATATGTGAAACACGTGGTTTTAGATTCGATACAAAATCAAGGCTTCAATAATTTGTTTAGTGGAGGTTTGGGGTGGCAGTTACTATTACTTTATAAGTTAAAATATTTTGTTGTTGACATTTTATGTATGAAAAAACTAGGGAGGTTTATAAACACATATAAATAAAATCCACGCGACTGAAATACATAGTCATTATCTAAAGCTATAGTAACTTGTTTATTTTAAAATATTTTTTTAGTAACCAGTTTATTTTAACAAGACCGAATTATTTACTAATTTTTATACTTACCGAATTTTGAATAAAACAACATACGCTTACAAGCCTTAAAACTATAAAAAAAAATACTTGTCGAGAGCATGGGTTTGAACCCAAAATATATTTCGTGTAAAAAAACTTGATAATTTTTATTACATGATTCCATGATCACTAGCCAAACTTCTGAATAAGTAACTTTACGTCTTAGATATCTTTCGAAACATCTTTTAAAACATTAAATAAAACAAAAAATTTTTTACAACCACAATCGTGTGGCTTTTTTTAAATGTTCTGGGTCTTAAGAGATTGCTAACTTCTTAAAATATTTCGAATTTTTTTTTATTGAGTTTATATGTTGTACAATTTAAAACAATTTCATTTATTAAATTTAACACTTACTGTAAATTCTTAAATGCTTTTAATTTACCGTTAAATCAGTTTTTTCTCGGTAAAATTATTTTTCTTCTGACGAACAGTTGAGCGGAGCGAATTTCGCTGATGTTCGGTGGTCGATCCCCAGAATTATTGGCTTGTAAATTAAAATTATTATTTAATCAAGTCGACGTTGCACCTGACATGTAATTTAATTCTGTATCAATTGAAAAAAATTCTTTGTAATAGCTTTGATTCATTTTTGTGCTTTAATTATAAGTCTGCGAAATAAGATCAGTTAACTATTAATTTACAGCAGTTAAAATTAAAATTGATATGCTTTTAACTAATTTGTCCATTGCCTCCGAAAATTTAAAGCGTTGTTTAAATGCTTCTAGGTAAATAATTATCTACTTAAGTTTTCTTTGCAATTAACTAAAAATTAGATTGATTTTTTTTCAGTTTTTACAAACTCTAAACTTTTGAATTTTAATGAATACTTTGTTTGGAATAAAATCATTGTTTTTGTTTTTTTTTATGCATTTGATTGACTTTGAATGCAGTTTTATTGCTTTTTACAGATTTCCAATTTCAGCTTAAATCTTAATTCGAATAAAAATAATAAATCAAACTCGCTTTTTAAATAAAATTCCATAAAGTAAGTTTCTATCAAATATTTTAAGATATTTCGTGAATTAATGCACTTTTAGAATATATAATTATAAATTGACATAGATAGTCATAAATTAAGTAGTTAAAAGCGGGAACATACAATGAAGCCAAATGAAATGAAGCCAACAAAATGAAAATTGTGATTATTAAAGCTTCTAATTAAAGGCACTGCCATAAGAAAGAAATCGAATATTAGTTTGTTTATTTTTCTGCACTTTAAGAATGAAATGCGATCTTCTGAATCAGAAGAGATTTTAAAGTAGAATTCGAAATGATGTTTAAATTCAACTTATGTCCCTAATTTAAAATCTTATATATCACATATTTAAAAATTTTTTGGAATCGGTATACTAAATTTGCCATTACGATTGTAACGCAGAGAAGGAGGGGAGTAGATATAGACTCAAATGTATGGATCGGATCAGAATCGAAAAGTAAATTGAACTAGCTATGTATGTCCGTCCGTTTGTCCGGTCGTCCACACAATAACTCACACAATAACAAAAATCTTGGATTTTGAAATTTTCACACATTCGTTTTTGTGCAATAACCGTCATCCCTATTAAAATTCAGTTATTTTGCTCCACGGGTTCGAGTACCTGCCAAACAACTTCTCTTTTATATGTTAATAACTGAAAATCTTATAAGTTGGGTAATAAAAATCGGTCATACGGGTATCCCAGAGTTACTACCTTCTCTACTACACTCTTCCTCGTTTTCTATTTATTATATTAATTCAAATCGAAGTCCTTCCTAATACAGAACCTAATATATGCATAAATACAAGTGTTCTAGAAAAGGGATATACCCTTATTTTAATTTCAACTCTAAAATACCTCCTAATTCAGAATCTCATTAATACATACGTATATATATAAAAATATTTTGTCGAAAATTAAGAAATTCGCATTTTGGCTTTATTTTAAATGTGGTATTGAAATGAAGTCAAAAATGCACATTTTGGTTTTATTTGGTTTGACTTTATTGTATGCATACGTTGCTTTTTTTGGCTTAGTTTCCGTGATAAATATTTTAGTACGAGTAATTTGAACTTTTGATTAATTGTTGTTAATAGTTTTATTTTAAGAGTTTGATTTTTATTTATTTATTATTGGATTTATATTTTTATTTTTAGATTAAATAGCAAAATAAAAGCTAAATATGAATAAACAACTCTGTAGTTATATTAAATATTAAATAATATTTGTGAGATCTAGTTTGTACAATATTTATGAATTTTTGTATATCAAATATACATTTATTTTGCAAGAAATTACATTCTATTTAGAATAAAATGTGCTTTTAGATAAATTGATAATTGATTAATAATCGACTTGGGTAAAGGTAATTGTAGGCCTTTGTAAAGTTAATTAATTTACTATACATGTAACTAAACTTAAAATTATTAATAAAATTATTAATTCCGCAAATACACGAACTTTAAATAGCAATTAAAATGACAGGAAAATCGAGGAAAGAGTAAAATGGAAAATTAAACTGTTCATACACATGTTAAGATTTGCTTTTAACTTCTTAAGATATATAATTTTGGATTTTTTTAAATTAAAAATTAATAACTGGGTGGTATCATATTTTTGATGATGTCACGCAGCAGGAAAAAATTCAAATTAAAATAATGAATTATTAATTTAATTATTTAATTTATAAATAAAACTATTAATTATAAAGCAAAATTAAAAAAAACGGTAATAAAAAACAAATTATGTAATTAATTTAAGACCATTTTTTTATGGTTTAACAAATTTATTAAATATTATATTGGAGGAACTTATAGATATTGTATAAGTTTCTATAAAATTACTTGAAACCAATTTTTGGTCACAGCTCTTCATCATTACTAAATAAGTAAATTTTTGCACAATAACAAGTGTATGCCACAGTAGTTTTAATGCCGAAATATTTTTCGTGGGACCCTTGTTTGAATTTAAGTGCAAGTGAAAACTGTCCAATCCCAAATAGGAGAACAATATTAAAATTTTTTGAATAAGCATTTAATTTAAACATATTTTACAAAAAAAAAAAAAAATTAAATTTAATTTATGTTTATAACTCACAGACACAAATACTTTGAGTTTTCTTTTATAAATCAAATATAAAATTATTTAAAGTTTTCTATTTATCGGACCACCAATTGTGGACTAGGATTGGGGATCAGTATTCAAACATTTTTGTTCTAAAGGAAAAACAGTTTGCAAAATGCCGTAAACTTTTGTTTACCTGTTGTTGTTTGACAATGGAGTTGCCTCTATTAAAAAGATTTATAATTTGTTAACCCATATTGGCACGGCGATTAATTTAAACAATATTTAGAGATACTATCAAGAAGGTATATTATAAACTTTATTACATTTAATAAAAAAAAGGTGTAAAGTAAATTACATACAATTATTTTTATAAAAAATTTACTAGACCCAGTAGTTGTTAATTTGTAATATATAAAATATTTTTCAAAATTTACTTTCGTTCACATTTTAAATAAAAGCGGTTGCATTTTAATTATTTAATTTAAAAAATGTATTCGAAAAAACTTAAATAAGTATTAAAAATGGCTCTTCAGTTTCCTGTATAGTTAACACTTCAATATGCTTAAATTTTTCTGAAGATAAAACAAAATAAAAAAATGTCACTCAGACAGGTAACGACAAACGAACAAATAAACATGTTAAATTTTATTTAACGTTAGCGGAATTAATATATTTGCAATTCAACTAGTGTGTGTATGTATTTATATATCAATGATGTATGGCGATATATTTGTACTTTGATATAAAAAATTGAGATATAAATGTGTGGAATAACTGACTAATTTAGACAACTGTTAATGTTTTTTCAGCATTTCCTTGACATAAAACATAAAAATGGTAAAATTGTATTGCCTTCTTGGTGTTTCTTCTCTTTTTAACTTACATCTTTTATTTTGAATTTTATTACTGGATTTTTCAGTTGACATTTTTCATTTTCATTTTTGTTTTTCTATTTTTTTTTTATCATAACCTACTAACCTTCGATTAAGATAACATTTCAACAGGCAAAATGATACAGATTCGTCTTGTTAGTAAAATGTTGGAATCGTGGGAATAAGGTGAGGAAATAAAATTTATTTTGTGCAAAATTAAATTAAAATTAGCGTAAAATATCCGGCTGTTATAAGATTTTTCTAATTATAAAGTATCGCAATTCAGATTATTCTCTAAAAATGCTCTCAGATAAAATAAATTTGGATTTAACTTGCGTTTTTTGATTTGAATCTGTGTGAAATGTAATAAAAATAACCAAATGTAAAATAAACAAATTGATGGTGTAAATATTTTTCAAAACAGTTCCATAAAATATTACAACTCATTTCCTTTACAGAATTTATTTAGGAAAAAAAGGAAGTTTTTGTGTTTAATTTTTTTTTTAATAACTAGCTAATACCCGGTGTGCGTTGCTGCGCCTCTTAATTGAGTTATAATTTTAAGTTGATTTTATTGAAGAAAAATAATACAAAAATTACACATGGTATAAATGTTAATCTAAAAACCGCCATTCTCGAACAAACAATCCTCAACGCAATCGTCAAGCACTGCGTAAAGGAAAATTAAAGATAATCGTTTAAACTGTTTTAGAAAAAATTTTTAAAGTTTTTGTTTCGCAATTGGTTAAGGGAACTCAACAAATTTATCTACTTTCCAAAATTGGACGTAATTTACTTTCAAAAATTTGTTTTTGACCAATCGTAGGACCGACATGTGTTAACAAGTTCTAGGTGTGTTATAAGCGTCAACTCCATTCTCAAAAAGTTTTACGTATACAAAATTTGAAGTCAATTGGACAAACCGTTTTTATTTTAGAACAAAGAAGTTTAAATACTTGCATCAGAGCCCAAAAATCTCTATATACAAATTTTTATTATAATCAGCTGAGAAGTTTAGGAGTCTATTCGCTAAATACAAACAAACAAACAAAGAAACTTTAAATGACGATTTTATTAGTTTGTAATTTAGGATTTTGAAATTTGAAAATTTTGGAGTTTGGGATTTTTTTTTTGGGATTTGGTGGCGCTCTCAATAAAAAGAAGTATGAAAATAATTATACCATAGGACCATGAGTACTCGTATAACTATATAAAATTTAGGTATAGTTTTAAATAAACTTTGAAAGGTATTGGATTTATTGTAGAAAAATATCTAGAATATTAGAACATAATTAATATAACTGCAATGTGTAAGACGTTTACTTAATGGAGAATAATTCGCGAACAATGAAATTAATGGATGTTGCTTTTTAATATACATATGCATATAATAATAACCCGTATTTTATATCGTTTTTCTATATATTTATAATTAGATATATTTTTATTAGCTCTTTGAATTAAATTAGTTACTCCCTAGGATTGTTCCGATTTATATTTTTATGAGTTTCACTGTAAATTTTGTTTTATTTCTTATGGTTTAATTCCATTACTAAAACCATGCCTTAAATTAAACTGTTTTTTTTTTGCTAACTATAATAATAACGTAATAAAAATATGTTAAGTTCGAATTAGAGTTAAATGGATTGGTAATTGGTTTAAAGTTGAATGAAATTCTTTTAATAATTCTTAAATTAGAACAACTCAATGAAAATTTTTAATATAAATTTTAAGATAAATTCAAATTTATTGTTTTAGTTATAATATAGACCTCTTCAACAATTTTGTAAAATTTTGCAAAAGTTAATTTTAAAATTCGATTGCAATAAATTTGAATACATGTAGTTCAAAAATCTTAATGAAGTTTCGTTGTTCTTTAAAATAAAACTTAATTTTGTAAGATATTTTGTTCGAAAGTATTTTTAATTGCGAATGTTTAATTACCTTAAAATTTTTTAGGTCATTTGAATTTTTCAAAATTTTTACTGCAAAGTTAAGGAAATTTAAAAGTAAAAACCAGATTCATTACTACATTTTTATATACTTATATACTTTGCAGTACTGAAAATTTTCTAAGGAAATCATAATAAAATCTATATTACTTAATTAAATAATTCAGTAAAATATAAAAATTATTATTTATAAAATATTTCCAGAACTAACATTCCTAAAATATTTAAAATTTCCTTAGTAGTAATTAAAAGTAAGTTCAGAAATTTTATATATAATTATTATATTTCTTCTTCTATATATTTATAACAAGTTAATTAAGTTTTTGGCACAATAAAATATTTGTTTTGAATAATTCAAATACATAGATACCATATTCACATAAATTTAATAATAATATAATTATTTGCATAGGAATTAATATCCAATATATTAATGAGTTAATTCGATTGGCTAAATCATACAGTAGAACTTTAACAATTGGAAGGCATCCACGCATTTCTTGTTTATTATTTTTAATTGGATAACAGGACTTTGGTGGTCGTATTTCCAAATCAAAATAATCTTTCAAACCATATGAACCACAACAATTTAATTTCATTTGAACTTTATTCCATGCTTTTTCCATTTTTGGTTCAGTTTCAACCATTTTTAATGATTCTAATGGTGGATACTTCATGAAGAACTCTTGCCAAATTGGTGTATCATACTTTATACTCGACCAAGATATATCTGTTGTTGTTATTTTTGACAAGACTCCATTCTGATAATTTTGAACTGCTAACGTACACATATAAAGTATAAGAATAATTGCTATTTGAAGAATATGATAAGTCTCGGAAAATTTTGTTTTTGGTTGTACTACCATTGATATAAAGTAACAAATTTGTATTAAATACGCTGCAGTAATACCCGATACTGCACATAATATTCCACTTGAAGATGTTATAAGAATTTCATTCCAATAGTTTGATAAAATGTACAAAGCAAAAGCTGTTGAAATAGTAAAAATATTTATAAACAAAATCTGCGTATACGTCTTCAATATTTGTAGTTTTGAAAATGGGGGCATATTTTGGAAACTTGGAACTTTTAATATAAATTCCTTTGGACGTCGCTGTTTTACAATATTGTAAATCAGTTCGGATGCCGGATAAACATGTCCAAATGAAAACATGATTTTCACTAGTTATTAAATCTTTTGCTTTTGAAATTTAGTTAAAATGATTAATTAAAAAATATCTTAATAATAAAATATTATCTGTAAATGTATTTTTCTTAAAAAATATATACAAATATTTGAAGTAAAATCTAATGTCAAAGTAATAATTTGAAATTTTTAAAATTATTTTTATGTATAATATTTGATTTCAATTTATTTTTATTAATTAAATTTAATATCAAATTAAATAAATTCTTCATTGTTGAATTATCAAAGTGAAATTACAAATTTTTGCAAAGAAAAGTTTTTATAGATTTATCTAATTTCTAATAAATTAATAATGGATTTTTTTGAAAAAATTATAGAATAAGTTAGATAATGTATCTGAAAATATGACTATATTATTGTTATTATAGTAGTAGCAATTTTCCTTTTTGATTTTTTTTTAAATGCTCATTTAATAACGTTTCATTTATTAAAATTTTGAAATTCAGGTTCCAGCACCCTACTTCTTCTCGGATATCAGTTTTAAGTTATTGGATGGTTCTTATCTTATTGGCAAACACCTTAAGCTTTAGGTATTCACAAAGAAAAAAATCTATAGCTAATTAATCGGGCGTACTCGTTGGCCAGTTAAAATCAGAAAAACGCGATATTATTTGATAATCAAAAATTTTGCCCAGAAATGCATAGTTGGACGTGTTATGTTAGCTATGGCTGTATCCCTTTGGAATCACATTTCAGAATTGTTTTCTATTCAATAATGTGTTCAATAATTGAAAGACATTCACATTAGCCTTAACTTGTTCGTCTTTTTCGAAAGAATATGGTTCAATTATGTTTGCTGAAGTTATTCCTCACTGTTTCTGAATAATCGAATGCTGACTTTCAAGCGGATATTGAACATTCTTAGTGCATCATAAATTTCCCAAAAAGCGTAAACAAAAAAATTTATTCACTAATTAAATCATAACGTTACTTATGCGCCACCCTATGCAAAATACTTTACTTCAAATGTAATACAAATATTAATAAGCCAGGTTATATATAATTAGTTTAAGAGTCTAGTACGCATATGTTTTAAGCTACAACTGATGCTATAAACTTTGGGCACCATATAAGACACAATTTTTCTGCCAAAACCAGATACAATCTTCTCCAAATGTAATCTTATGCTTGTCTTTAATCTGAAAACTTATTAAGCTTTTATAACTAAAATAAAAAATATAAAATATTAAATATTCATTTTTCGATTATAAGAACCATGTATAAAACTATGATGAAAAAATCAAAATTGTAAGATTGTTGTTATTCGAAGTATAATATAGTGCAAAAATCTTTTAAAATTAGACTTGAGACTTTTTGATTCTTTTAATTCAAGAGGCATGTATATTCTCAAAATCCTAGCACAAGAAAGTAATAACTGGTCAAGTTTAGTCAGATGATTTAAATTTTAAAGAATACTGTTAGAATGATTATATCTTAACAATTTTCAAAAAGTGTTACAAATTACATACATTTGTATTATATCAAAATTTAATTACATCTTAAATGAAAATTGCCTAATCAATCGTGCAATAAAATTAAATTACATCGTTACTTAACTTTAATTGTTATGTTTAAATTTTATTAACTATAAAACGTCATTTATTTTTTTAATACAATTTTTAGTTGTTTTAAAATCATTTCATTTCTGATTTTTTTTTTTTTCATTTACTTAGTTAAATATTATTTTATTTTATTTAATAAACTTTGTAACACGTAAAAACATTTTGCAGTCAAATGTTAATTAAACGAATTTTAAATACAATCAAATTTTATTTTAATTCATTTCATTTTCCTATATAATATGTAACTTCATGTTACTCTACTTTACTATTAAAAATGTTGTTAAAAAGATTTGAAAACTTTTCCAAAAAATAAGAAAATTCAAAAAAAAAAAAAAAAAAAAAAATAGTTAGGAATTTCATTTGTATTAATTAAAAGAAAGAGGTAGCACTATTAACTTGACACCACACCCTTTTAATAAAAAAAAAAAAAAAAGATTTAAATTGAATTTCCAAAAAAATTGAAAAATAAAGTAAAGATTTTTTTTTACACAATTAATTAACAAAACAATTTTCATTGAGTTTTTTTTACACTAAACTGTTCAAATCTCGCAATTCGTTTTATTTTTCGATTTTTTTTTGAACAAAAATGGGGTTTTTCTATTCACAATGAACTGTACAAGGATCAATGTTTATGTGCCAAAAGAAGCCTTTTGTATAAATTTTTGTTTTTCTTGTATTTCGTTAATGTCTTACATCTTGAATTCTTTATATAATATATATATGAGCATATACATAATAGTGTAATCGTTAATATATTCGTAAGTAGAAGACAATCAAGTTGTATTATTTTTGTATGGCACTTGTTAACCATAACGACACTAACAATTGTAAAACCGAAAACGATACCAAACATATATTGTTGTCAGTAAAGCACAAGTTGAACATCAAATTAAATTTTTACAAAATAAACGAATTTTAGAAAAAAAAAAAAAACAACAACAACAAAAAATAAACAATAAAGAAATGATAGTAGCATTTAACTAACAACAATAACAGTTATTGAACATAACACAATGGTATTATAAGGTGAAATACCCACGCTTCTGGGTGAATAATGACACAAAAAAAAAAAAATGCATTGCCGCCGTTGCTTCTGCTATTGTCGTTTTCGACTCTGTACTATTTTCCTATCACTTTTTACCGCTTTTGAATTTATGTTTTTTTTTTTCGCTATTGAATTAGGGATGTTTGACTTTTGTTTGAATCCAATTTTTTTTTTTTTTTTTATTTTATGCATATATAGGTATAGGTTTAATTCAATAACGGTGTGATGGCAATTTACATTGAAAATGGTTTGTTTAACAAACATAATAATAATATTAAGGTGAGGTTTTGTATCAGCTACTTTGTTACCTTTGTTTATAATTTTTATTATAATAAGTTCAGTATTTTTATTTTTTTTATTTTTTTTTTGTATTTGATAAAAAATCTGAATTATATATGAAACAAACACACAAACACACAATTCAGGCGTATTTTGAAATGGTGTAACTAATAATAATGGACTTTCCAAAATCCATAACAAGCACAATATCAAAAATGACCAACTTAAAATGTACTGAAAAATATTTTTTATTTAATAGTTAAAATTTAAAAAAAAAAAATTTAAGTAATGTAAGCAGAAAATGGGCTAAAAGGAAATTTCACAGGGTTCTAAGTGTATATATATATATAAAAAAAAATAGTTTATTTGAAAAGAAATAACTAAACCACAAGCTATTATTGCTAGTTAGCATCTAGTATACACAATAAAAGTTTTATTTTTTCTGTTAACCCGATGTTTTGAAAAAAAACAAAAACAAAAAAAAATAAAAGAAAAAGTTAAACAAATCTTAACAGGTATAAAATTAATGATACACCTGAGGTACAACAATATAATACAACAACAACAACAGCAACAAAAATAGCAGAATAAAATAACAATAAATTTAACATCGTTTAATAAAGCAATTTATATATATGTAGTCTCAAGACTCAAGTACTCGTACTCGTACTCGTATATATACAAGTTAAATGTTGCGATTACCATACGGTTGCAAATACTTGCTTTGATTTTTGTACTTTTGTAAACTGTAAAAGTAAGTAAAAAAAGAATCAAAACCAATCTTTGAAATCTGTTCTTTTGTTGTTTTATTTGATTATCTGGTACATAAATTTAAAAATTCCTATATATTGATGTAGTTAGATTCAGTTGTTATTTTCAATTGTTGTTCATATTTATTGTTCCAAATGTTAACCACGATTAAAGGCGGCAAAACAATAAAATAAAAAAACAGACAATAAAAAGGGTTCCGTTAATAAGAGAATGCAAATATTTTAATTCATGATAAATAGATCTCACCTTTGATCGCACATATATACGCAAAAAAACGTAATCAAATAAAATTTAAATATTTTATTGGTTTTTTTTGTTTTTTTTTTTGGTGAACTTAAGTCAAAGTTAGACATTTAACAGTTATAGTGTATTAGTAAAGAATTAAGTAGCTTGTGTATTATAATCAATTATTTGTTTATTTGCATTCATCAATTATTTAAATGAATTTTCAATATTGTTAAGTTTGTTATGGGGACATCAGTGGAAAATAGTGGGTAAAATCGCATTGTTTAAAAAGCGAGATCATTATCTGATCCTGAAATGATATTTTGAATTCTACACAGGTTTGTAATTTGAAAGAAAGGTACTGATAATAACTCTGATCTTGTTGACCAACGAATCGTAAGTCCTTGGTGTAAAACCCACAACTCCATTAAAAGTTAGAAATTATTATCTAACTTGTTACATATATAATCAGAATGATGTCAAAAAAGTAAATATAGATTCAATTACGTCAAAATCTATTTTAAAAGTAATTCCCAAATAAAAATTAAGTATAGACGGATTGCATTCTGCTTTTATTGTATAGGTCATAAAATTTTCCGATAAATTAAGAAAAAACTCTCACATGGATATACTTATGATTTATCTTTAATAAAATTTTCATAACTAATCATTTATATATATATATGCACATAATTTTTTTCATATATAAATTTGGGGCGTTTAAAAACGTGCTGCTAGCAATTTTCTTAGATAACACTGCAATTAAATTTCAGCAAAATTTTCTTTTATAGTCATAAGTAACCACATAATTGAACAATAAATAGATGTTTAATTCCTTACATATAAAAAATCCGAGTCTCCAAAACCAATTTTGAATTGTAAGTTCATAAATTATAGATTTAAAGAAGGAAACCTTAGTTTCAGTAGATTTTTTAATTTTTTATTTTATGATACTTTTTTTATTGTATTAATTTTAACCAGATCTAATTTTAAATTTCTGAAGATAAGATAGTTGAGATTTTGATGCATTTTGAATACAGATGACAGGTATTTATTAATGATCTTTTTTTTATAATTTTTACTTTAAATGGAAATATTAATGATTGGGATTTGCCTAATGTAATTTATTTCAATTCATGTTTTCAAGATTGTAATTTAAGAAAAATAACATTAAAAATATTACAACTATTATTATGGAAATATAATAAAAGAAAAAAATGAATAAAATAATTTGTAATTTGGCACTTGCTTCAACAGATTAATTCAAGAAAATTGCTTGGATTAATTTGTTTTTTTTTTTTTTTAAATTATTTAATGATTTTTTAATATTTTTATCAATACAGAAAAACAGTTTTACAACTGATTTAATGAGATCTCAGTCTGAGCCTTAATTCGCAGTAATTTGACTGAATCTGATCGAGAACTGGATAATTTCTTCAATTGCGCTTGGACTAAACATAGTCTATTTTTTCATTTATAATACGTTCATAAACTCCAAAGTCGAATTGATTACCTAGTACAGAATCCATTGTTATGCCATGCGTTCTTTTATAAACATTATTGAAAATCAAGTACGTAAGAATTTGACATATTTATTATTTTGCTTAAAATAGCCATCCTTAATTTTTATAAATTTAATTTGTAAGTCTTATATGACATTTGAAAAGTATAAAAACAAATACAAAGGTTATGAAAAAATTTTTTAAATAATCAATACAAAACAGGGGAACAGGGGAGATATATTCATATATTAGAACTGATCAAATGAATTCCACATACAATTTAAACATGAGATAGTACTACGCCTTATAACATGTAGAAATGTCTTAGATTTTCAATAAATACCGTTCTATTTTGTTTATATTGTAATAATTTTGTATTTGAATTATATGGTATTTCTATGTCAGTGAGTTATATTATTTAATTGAATTATTTGTTTACATTTTTGTATTTGTTTATATTGTTATATTTATGTATTTTTTATTAAAGATATAAAATTATTAATTATTGTTTAAGCCATTAATTTGAACCCAATGGCGAATGGTAACTGAGTCGAGTTGAAAAACCAGATAAAAGTTTTTTCACATTCATTGAGATTCGAACCCCGGGCCTCCCGCATGAAACGTTGGCACTCTAACCACTGTACCATCCAGTCGATATGATAGCAACCCCTTCTTTTATTGCAAACTTACATTGTAGGCAAATGAGTTATAATTTTCGTAAGAACTCCATTGACTCAAGTGAATCACTAACATTCAATCCATGAAAAACTAAAAGACTGACTGCTAATAAATACAATAAAACAGTTGCATAACTATACGCTTTCAATACTTTACAAATAATTTTAAAATTATATTTTTCGATCTATCTTGACATTAAAAAAAAAAAAACAAAACCAAAAAAATTGAATGAAAATTTTTCAAAACATTTTTTTTATTGAAAAAAAATTATCATAAATATAAAAATAGAAGCAATCGAAAGAAAAATAAAAATTTTGAATAAAAATCGTATCGGATAATTACTAGATACAAAATTGACAGTAACTGACAAAACTACCATTTTTTATTCCAATATCTAATAAACTTTCAGGTAATAAAATAAAAGAACAAATTGTTGAAAAATAAAAACAAAGTATCTATTAATTACACGGAATTGCAGTCATTATCATCACGAAAATCTTTAAAAAAAAAAAAACAAAAACGAACAAAAAAAAAAAACAACTAAATTTAATTTGAAACTAAGACCATCTATTTAATTTGAAAAAAATTCGATCCAGAATACAAAATTTCGATACAACTGGAATAGAATATTCATTGAAAAACTACAAAAAAAAAAAAATAAAATAATTTGATACTAAAAAGATAAAGAGACAGAAATACAATTTTTTTTTTTCGAACTAATAAACTGCGTCCATAAATTTTAATTTTATTTTTTTTTTTTTTAATTTAATTTGTAAAAGGCACTAACAAAATCTCTACTTTAATTTCATGTCAAGCAAATCGATTATTAGTTTGGTTTTGGTTTTTATTCGTCTTAAAACGACAACATCGATTAATACAATAATTTCGATTTAAAAAAAAAATATCCTAAGCAATTATTTACTTCAATTATAACACGAAAACCCATAAAATTTTTTGGAAAAATCTTAAAATCTAATGAAAAGTGTGTGTGTAATTTTCATTTATAAAAACAACAAAAAAAAAAGAAAACAAAAAACACATTCAAAATAATTTTCCAATCGATTTAATAAAAAAAATTGGAAAACGACATCGAATTACATACGTATATAAAAAAATAAAGGAGTTAAAATACAAGAAACCTTTTTTACTAGCATTTTGAGATCTAATTCTGGATTTTGGTGTTAATAACAAATTCATATCGAAACGAATTTAATGTTTCAATGAAAACGAACCAATGTGATCGTTTTTTTGCATTTTCATTTAATTTTTTTTTTTTTTTCGAAAATTGAATACCACCACTTAAGAAATTTTGTTTAGTTTGTAATGTAAGGAAACTATTTTCCAATACCCAAATAGGTATATCGATATCATTTATGATTTTTAAGATTTCTATCTTTACAATTTTTTTAATACCATTCTTTATTTTGAAACAGAGTCATATGCAAGAATTTTTATATTCAAACATGTGTTGAAGAAAAAATTGACGTAGAACTGTAAAACTGTTGTTGTTGTTGTTTGTTGATGGTTACAAACTATTATTACTGAGATAATCTATTGTGTAATGAAATTTGTGTTGTTCTTGATACATATTATAGATATATATATATGTATATAAATGTTCAGATAACAATTATGCTTGAACATATGTATGCGAATTTGTAATGGATACTTATACAGGGTGTATAACTAAATAATATTAAAAAAAAAATAATAGTTGATTTCTATTAAAGTTAAAAAGTACAGCATAACTTTTCTTGTAAATTTTAAAGTCAATTTTTTATTAAAAACCAAATTTACAACATCAAATTGTTTGCATTGTTATGTTTTGATTAAAACCTAAGCAATAGTTTTTTATCTAAAAAATCGAACCGCTTAATATCTAAATATTTTTATGTGCATAAATTGCACCATCGCATTTTATTCACTGTTTTTTTAGATTAAGAATTTGTACAACAATATCAGCAAATGCAACAAAAAAAAAAAAAAACAACTATAATAACAACAAGAACAACCACTGAAACACAAATTATTATTTGAAACTAGTTCAGATCAGTTTTAAAACAAAAAAGTGTAAAAAATAAATTTAATAAAAGATATGAGATTACATTTCGCGCCATTATCGTGCTAACTGTTGCGATAAGTAAGTAAAATTATTATATCAACAATGTATATATAGCTTCATCAATATGGAATCGATTGATCGATTTCTCTTAATAAAATCAACCATGATAGTTTCAGTTATTTTTTGTACTGCTGTTTTGGTTTTTTTTGTTCTTTTTTTGGTTGATTGAATGTTAAATTTTTTTTTTTTTATTAAAAAAATTATGTAAAATACTTACCTATATATATATATATATATATATTATGCATATATTTATAACTGATGTTAATATTGTGTTATAATTTTGATATCGCGAAATTATCACAACCGAATACTGAATAAGGATTGAGAAGAGTTGTAAGTAGACCTCAAAAACTAGAGAAGTTAATTAAAAGGTTGTTTTGATTTTAAAGTGGCTTGTGTAAGAAAAAATATAAAATTTTTTTTTGTAATAATGGGAGGAAATTTTTGTTTTAATGATAATTTTGGAAATTAGTGAAATAATCAGGCGTTGAAATCAGTTATGGTAGTGGAAGGATTGCAATTATCAGGTGTTAGACAGTTTTTGTGTGAAGAAATGGGATTTTCTTGTAATAAAATTTTATATTTTTTTTTTTGAACTAAATAATTGTAATGTTTTTTTTAAATTTTACCTCTGTAATTTTTGTTGAACTATTTAAAAAAGTTTTATTTTATATCCAAAAAATTTAAAAAGTTATAATGGTCCATGGATAATTAAACCATTTCACTTTGGAACAATTGGAAATTATATTATTTAATTTTATAAGTGGTTCAATTAAATTGGTTTCACGTGATTTTGTATGATTAAAACTTTAATTTAATTATAACAGAAATTATATAATATTATTATCTATTAATTTACTAGGAAAAAATTTTTGTCGTATCACAGGTCTAAGATTAAAAACGATTTTTTTTTAAAAGAAATAAAACAAAAAAAAATTAAAAATAAAATATATGAAAATCTATAGCGAAAAAAATAATGCTTTATGAAATTATTTGCATTGATATAAAAATATACAAAAAAAAACTTAACATTGGATTGAAGTTGAACCTTTAAAACAAGCAATAATTAACACATTTGCTAGATCACCGGTAACCATTCCCTTTCTTGTATATATGTCATCTGCTAAGTGTTCATTGAATCTTATATCAGTAATTTCATCAGAATCTTATCTTTTATTATATTAATATATAAATAATTTTGATTTAACTAAAATTTTAGTTTAAATTTTGTTAAATGTAAGTTTAAATGTTAGTTAGGTGACATCTTACACAATTTAAATAAATGCTATTAAATATTATACAAAATATATTTTTCATTATCATTCTTCACGTTCTCGTGAGACTTCTTGATTCGCAAAATCATATAACATTACTTATTTTATATATTAACGATTTACAAATGATATACATATATATTAATGTATAACATCTTTATAATTTAAATAACAAAGTAATGAAATAAAACGCTAAATATGTATAATTTTATTTTCATTTGCATAAGAATCTTATATCATTAAAAACCTTTCAAAATAATTTCTTTGATAAAAATGTAACATATTAAAATTGAATCATTAAAAACCAAAATTTTGAAAAAAAAAATTATTTACTAATTTTTCCAATCAAATATACCTCATTTCTTAAAAATGTAACTCTTCTCTGATTATATTTTATTAGTAAAGTAATTATGTAGGTCTACGTCTTTGGTGAGTAATTATTTAAAAATAATTTTGTGGTTTATGTACTGGACTATTTTATTTGGAAGTAGGAAATGGTTCATGTATTTGATAATATAAATATTTTTAATTCTCGTATATCTATGTAAAAAATACGTAATGGCGCTTGCATCGTTTTATTTATTTTAAATCAAATACGTTATACAGCGCTAAAAAAGTTTGTAATTTGTGAGTTAAAATAGAAGCAAATTGAAACTTTGTTTAATAAAAATTTTTTAAAACTGTCTTTTACTCTAAAAATTATTGTAAAATTGTATTTCTAGGAAGTTATTCAATAAATTTCAAATTTTATTAAAATTTTTAAATTATGTGAGTTATAAAAATTGTATATTGTCAAACCAAACTTTATAAATCGCACGAGGAAATCTTAAGCAAAATTTCTTGGAAAAATTGAAATTATGTAGGTATTAAAACTTTTTCCAGATAATTAATTTATTACATCCTGCCAGGAACGTTTTTAAAGAGGCAGGTTTTAAGTTTACAAATTTGGTTATTTACTAATTTTTTAAACTAATTTTATATGAATATTTAACAGATTTAATTAAAAATTTTTATTACATTAATTTTCTGACAAATGATGATAAACGTTATTTCAAATTAATCTTAAAACTCATTTTTTTATTGTTCCGTGTATCATTTATGTACTTAAGAATGTCTGAGCTATAAAATAATTTTAATAAAAGATATAAAAGTAGAAAATAAGAAAAAAAAGAAGAACAATATCAATAGTGAAACCCAAAACATTTCATATAAAACTTAATATCATAAATTATTAGGTTTCTATTTTTTTATTGGGAAAACTTTTCAAAAGATTAATTCAGCCTTCACTCATTAAGTTCATCCGAATCGAATTTAACCGTGGGGTAATTTTAAATTAAACTTTTACTTTTTAACAATTCAATTGTTCGATTCTAAACTTGCAATAGACTTTGCGAAAGTAAATAAAGGAAATATAAATATATATGTATTGAGTCCAGTATAGTATCACTTCCTTTTTAATATTCTTAAATTTGTTTCATAAACAGAATTTGAAAATAAATAAATAAATAAAATAAATCTATTCTATAGAAATTGAAAAAAAACTCTATTTTTATTAATGTCCCACTCAAATTGAAAATACACGTATCTGAGTTGCTTTTTTAATATAATCGACCGACCTTTAATCTTCTATCCAGAATACTTTGTAAGTTTTTTTTTATTTCTTAAAAGATACACTCTTCAAAGAAAAAGGAATTGTTATAGCTGGTAAATGAATAGGATTCTAGAAAGCCTTCCATCGCCGCCAAATTATTGTCCATTTATCCATATAACATTTTTTTTCTTGATTTTAATGACCCTTTTGAGTTTTATTTGTTTTTTTTGTGTTTCTTTAATAAATGATAGACTTCCTATTTTATATTTTTTTTCAATACGGGTGAGTGTAATATATGATGGTTAGTATGTATATAATCTTTGTTATGAAAACTTTTCAACAGTCATCATATGTGTTTTATGACTAAAACTTTTTAGTATTGTTAATAAATTCTTGTAAAAACAATAATAAAATAAAATAATATTAGATATCAATCGGTAGTTTTATAGATTTAATCATTAACTGGAATAAAAGGGAACCTTTCGAATGTCCAGTGAAATATATATTATAGGATTTCATTTGTTTCATACATAAAAACCAAATGATTCAGATTAAGTTGTAAAGAAGTTTTAACTAAGAAAAGTTGTCGCATTATTCTAAAAATTTAACTTAAAAATATTTTGGAATTAGATGAAATAAATGATAATTAACTAGATATTAAAATTACTTATATTAAAATATCATGCACTATAGTTATAGATATAAAAATTACATATATATCTAAAGAATGGAATATACTTATTTTACATTGAACTGTTTTCAACTTTCTCCACTCTCTTGAAATCCTTTGAAATAATATTTTATATTTAATTAATATACTTGTATATGTCTGTCTTGCTTTGGTTCAGTATAAACGCTTTTAAAACCCTCTGTGTCTTAATAAATCCTTAATCCTAATTTGAAAAGATTTAATAGTTACTAGAACGATGCTTCAAATATTTGAAATCAATTTTAATTTGTTTAGCTTAAATTTAAAACAGAAAAATGTAATAGAAAGATGCAATTAAGTTGTTAATAACTTTTTTAATTAAATGAAGTACTTTTTTAAAATATATATATATATATATATATATATATATATATATATATAATGTATAGTATTAACTATACATTCATTTGATAATAATCTCCTAAAACCTCAATACATAATATCAGTAATCCAATTCAACCAATACTAATAAAAACTTTCAGTAAAAAAAATTGTTCACAAATTATCGTGCATCCTGAAACTTCTCGAGATGTAATGGCCTCATTAAAAAAATATCAAAAATGTATATATATAAAAAATGTTCGAAAAATTTTATGTATTTATCAAATATATAGTTATGAAATTAGTAAAAACTATATATATATGTATAAAATATTGTAATTACATTATGATAAAGTCAAGAATTCTGAATTCAGATTAATATTTCTTATATTATGAGTCATGAGATAAGATACATTTATATTTTATTGCATATCTCTAGGAACTTATTACTAAAAGCTAAGTTTAAGTTTGGTTCGAAACAGAATTTTATAAAGTAGACTAGATAATTTGTTTTTACAGATACATTGTATACAAATTTTACTAAAATCAGGATTTAACAAGGAAGTTTACTGGGTTATAAATTAGAAAGAAGAGTTTGCATTTAAGGCAGAGTTACTTTTATAAATGACTTTGATATCTCTGTTTTTTTGGGCATGTATTAAATTACCAACAAAAATTTAAATTGGAGATAATAGCAACCTTATATAAGATTCAAAGATTGCTTTACCGAGCAATGTCTTTAATTGAAGTCGAATAATTTAATTATATTCGAAGTAAAATTTAACTTCGCATGCAAATAAATAAATTATCAATCTCTTATCAATCTCCAATCAATCTTTTATCAATCAAAATTCTAAAGCAATTTAAAAGTAATTTTAATTTTTCAAAATGCAAACGTTGCAGTAATAGTCTTTGTCACACTTTTTTTAAACATTAACACGTACTTGGTATGTAAATTTCCTTAAGCTTTTTTGATGCTCCTTTGATGTACATTTCTTTAACGTCCTTTGATGTTATATTATATTGAAGTAATATACATGGTATCTTATTTAAGGCAGTTTAAAAAAATATACGATTCCGTGAGTTTTTATAAAATTTTTTTTCTTAAATTTATTTCTCCAGAGTTAGGTTCGATTTACCCAAAATTAAAATTTTTCTTCTTTATATCTACCTACAGAAACTTAAATAAGATTTCGCAGAATATTAATAGGTCTTAGTCATAATTTCAATTTTTTTTCTCATTTTAAACCTTTTTTTTAATAAATTATATAATTTAAACTTTATTAATAATAATATATGCAAAAATTTTTATCATTTTATTGTGTGCTGATGGTACGAGGAAAGTATTGGAATCATGAAAAAATCCGGTCCCAAGGTTGATTATTAGGAAATTTCGACGCACAATATTTATAGTACATGCCTGTGTATAAAATTAAGATCGTGGGATTCGTTAAAAGTTTTTAAATATATATACTAATATATTTATTAATAAATATATATAACTCTTTAATAATATCATATTTTATTATTTTAATAAGTTTTCGGTCAGGTCTGCCACACCGGGACATTCTTATACAAAAAAAGTATTAATTATAATTTAGTCAGCAATCTGCAAGTTCTTTATCAAAAATTTGGTTCAATATAATTTTTATGGTTTTCTAATTTTTAAGTGGAAGTCAGAGCTTCGAAATAAAAAATAAGAAGTTAGGCTTTTCAGAAAAGTTTGGAGCCAAATTACTTTAAATGTAAAATAGAAAAAAATGTTTGAATTAAAAAAAAAAATCGTTTTAATTTTATTTTTGATGGTGAAAATTCGAAAAAATCGAAAAATTCGAGTTCCATTTACATTGACTTAGGGTCAGAGTCTGAACAAATGTTTTTTTACTCTAAACAATAAGGACTCCGAAGACATGAAACTGAAGCCTATTCATAAATTTTTAAAAAAAATTTTTCAAGCACATAATCTCGTATTAAGAGTACATTTTTAGTCTTCAAGTTGTAAGTTCAACTACTCATTTATCTTTATTACTACTGCACAATTCAAAAATAGTTTCAAAACTATATTTACTTTCCTGAAAAGTTTACAAGTATGGAAAAAAAACTTTAATTCAAATCAAATTTCTTGCAAAAAAAAAAGGTCTCCTGGTGAACATAAAATACATCAAAACTTTAGCACTTAAAAAAGAAACTTATAAAGCTAGAAAGAGAATATAAAAATAAATATAAAATTGAATTATCATGGAAATTGAAATTAAACGACTTTTGGGAAAGCTGTGAAGGATCAATAATATTTCAGGCACAACAACGTAATAAATCAACAACTTAAGGAAAATTTGAATCGACCAAAATAATAAAACAAAATTTTTTTTTTAATATCAAATTATTCAATTGACAAAATGAGGCCCGTTTTTAATAAAAAAAAAAAAAAATACAAAAAAGTTGTGGTACAAAAATATTTGTTTCGAAATAATTGGGTGGAATTAGATGGAAATTCTGGCCTTGTAGATTTTTCAATTTCAATTTTGTTAGTAATTTGCGAAAGTTTTCCATCATTAAAATTTCTAAAGGACACGTTTCTGATTTTTTTATTATTTTTTTTTAAGGGTATTTATTTACTAATTATGCTGTTTCTGACCCAAATTAAACCAAAAAATTGAATCGTTAAAATTAAAAAATATTAAAAGTTAGAAAATATATAAAATTTGAATTATTTATGATTGCAACAGAAATTTAATTTTTGGTAGGGAAAAATTTTTTTTTTATTTTCAAAATGTTTAGGCAGGTACTCCAAAGTTTTAAAGGTTTAATTAATATTGTAAATATTTTTGAAAATTGTACCTATCTAGTGTAATTTAAAAATATTGATTAAATAAATAATAAGATTTTCTAAAAAGGTAATTAAGTAAAATAGTAATTGCATTCATTGGATACATAAACTTTATATATGTATTATGTACAGTTACTGGAACCATTGTGAAGAGTTAAGATACTTAAATAGAAAATAAAATAAATTTGCATATGCTATTCATTTATATTATAAGTAAGTCCATTCCCGAACCTCTAGATCTACCACTTGATGACTATAACAGAATCTAACAATTAAGTTTAATTTATTTCAAAGAAACTTCAATAATTTTATGTATAGTGCGTTAAAATAACGGTTTTTGTATTTTGTCAATTTTGCGTATTTCTGTCAATTTAGATACCATCAGCTAATTGAGTAATTTGGAGCCGTGAAATAAAAACCTGCAACAAAAATCATCAGTTTGTAGCTTCTCATCGGTCAATAAGAAATAAAACCGCATAGTATTATTTCTCCTTTGGTTTTACCTTCAACTTCTTGAGATTCATATTTCATGAGAATATGCCCCCTCGTAGTTTTCTTTCTTTGCTTAGTTTTTGTATTTCTAAAGTTTTAAATTAGGAAGAATTTTATAATTGCATTCGAAAACAGAGTATTCTCTTTTTCCAGAATATTTATATATTAGTAGGTGGGGATTCCGAATTAGGATGAATTTTGTAGTTGAATTCAAAATTCTGAAAAAGGCTGATGATGAAAAATGTTAAACAAAAATGGTACAGATAAGGAATTCATACAACCTAACCTAAAAATATAAGTGCTATGAATTTATTCATTATGGCAACACTATCCAAAGTAATCTACTCCAAAACATTAATTACTGTCAAAATATTTTCAATTTTAGTACATTTTAAAAATTGTAAATACGTATAGTTATCAGTGCTAGTGCGTTAGGTTCGTAAGGGGTCTAATGACTCTTAAAATTTGAGACCATTATTTAACTATGTCAATTTTAATTATATATGAATATTCATACATTTATTATAATACTTATAATACTTATATTACCATAACTTTTTTCAAAATATATTACAAACAACAGCTTTTAACCTCAAAAGTTAACTTGCGACAAGAAATTCTGAATTACAATTAGAATAACAATAATATTCAAAATTAAATATTTCCACAAAAGTTCTTTTTAAAAATGAAAAATGTCTTAAATATAATTTTGTTGTGGAAGAAATAACACTTTGAATATATTATTTTATTAAATTAAATTTCCATTAATTATTTATGTATTAATATTTTTAGAATATAAATTTTAGATGTTAATTGGATAAAAAAATACATAGAAATATTTTAACTTTGCACATCTTTATGGTAAATACCAAAGTATAACTCTCTTTAAGAAATTAAATTTTTCAAACGTTACAATTTACATCAGTTTATAACAAATTATATATATACATATATATGTACTTTCATATACATGTAACTCATATTCATATATGGTTATTATACATAATACATATAATAATATGTAACGTTTAATATGTATGTATGGAGATTACCAGTCATTTTATTCAAATATATTCAATTTTGTACCGTTATGGTTACCTCATTTAAAGTTAAATTCAACTTTATTTTGTTTACTAACATGTGTATTAGGTTGTTAAAAAATCTAAATCTACATATATATATATGCATATACATATATATATATACTTACCTAAATATACATTCTTTTAACTATGAATTTCACTTTACTCCTTTAATTTAATATGTTTTTTTCCCTGAAAGGTGACAGCACTAATACGTACCAAAGAATTAATTAAAAAGCTTAAACGACATTCAAGAATTTAATTTTGACTTTTAATATTAAAGTCAAAATTTTTTATGTGCATATACTGACTTATTCTATTTCAGAACTCGTTTACATTCTAATTTAGTTGTATATTTAAATTAATATTTAGGTGTATGTTGTGAGGTTGATTTAGAGAAGTTAAAAAAAAAAAAAAAATACAAAATTAAGAAAATAAATGAGGAAAAAAGGATTAAGCGGAATGAAAGAATGGAACCAAAATTGTGTTATACATGAACATCATGCAAAATTCCTTAAAATATTTCGTCACATGTTTGGAGTAATAAAAAAATTTTAAAATCTTGTTTTTTAAAAAATTTTTTTTTTCTATTGGAACATACACACATTCCTTTATTCACAAATATTTATGTTAGAAATTCGCTGTAAACGTGTTCTAGAACCTTACATTTTAACCCTTTAAAGCTTAGTATAAGACCCTTTTATGTTTTTTTACCCTTCTATTCATTTTTTTTTATTTTTTAATAAAATTATCGAAAAACATTACATAGTATTGTATGTATGGAGAATGTAAGATAAATATTTTCAAGTGCATATGTGAGTGTGAAAAGAAAATGTATTTAAGTGTGAATGAAAAAATTACGAAAATTATAGTATGTAAAAGAAATAAAGGGGGAGACATAATTTTCAAAAAAAAAAACAAATTAAATTGAAGATTCAAAGGAAAAAAAACAAATTAAAAAAAAAAAGTAAGAGAAAATTTTCTTGAATACAAAATAGTCCATTATTTTCTGTTGTAAAAAACTCTAAAAAAGAAAATATAATGCAAAATTAATAATATGTGAATAAAACACCCGAGTGAACAAAATGTTGCTGGTATTTTAAAATTGCCCTTCCGTTTCTAATTAAAGGAATGTTAATACCCGCATGACTATAGGTCAAATTAATATATATGCTAAATTTTCCATTTGTGACACAGAGAAGGAGGAGGGATAGATAAAGACTCAAAAAATTGAAACTGAAATTTTACTAAAAATAGTTTAGTAATTTTTAATAGTAAAATAGTTAAATTTTGATAGTAGTTAATTTTATAACTGAAACTTAATATAAATATAACTGAAAGCCTAATAAGTTGTGTATTTTAAATTTTGCCAAAAGTAATTAACCGGATAATATAATGTCCGGATTACGGTCATACCGGTACCCAGAGTTGACCAAATCTCTTATACTACACTCTTCCTCGTTTTAGTCAAAATTGGACCAAGATTTCTAGTAGTTGCCATACACATTTTTGAACCCCGTCTATATAACATTAGAATTATTTACACTACGAAGTTATAATTAAAAGTAGATAAGTAAAGGGGCAAGCTCGTTCGCTAATTTTGACATTTCTGGAGGCACGCTTAGTAATATCTTTACAACTAAAAAACTAAAATGCAAGCAACTTTGTATGGTAACAAGGCAAGTGCATTGACAAAGTCTAACATTAATCAGACCAACTTTTTGGGGTGAGTCAAATATGCTTTTTTGTTATTTTTTCTTCTACATTTTTGTTTTAAATATATAATATCATTTGGAAATTGGTTGTTTACTTTACTATAAACGTAGTGGGTTTGCACAGGCATCTAATAGTTGACAAGGACAACTATAATCTTCCTCGTTTTGAAATATTTTTTTTTTGGGAATTTAGAAAACACGGAACCATTTTACTTAACTATATTATAAAAAAATATGAAAAGAGGAGTTCGTTTATTTTTGAATTTTTTTGAAAAGGTGGTGGTAAGTAAATAAATGACAATAAAATCTGCTTTAATCTACTTAAAGTGAAATTTCATTTAAATTTCTTTTATAATTTTTAATTATTTCTTAAAAATTGTCTTTGAACTTTTTATAATATAATTGTGTTTTAAAAGTTTTGTTAGTAAGCGTTCGTCCTATATATTATTCAACTAATATCCTTAAAATCTCAATTCTAATGATGGTTGGAATATAATGTTGTTTAGAAGGTTCAATAAGTAGTATGACCCGTTTTGTACACTGTGGAAGTAATATATGATTTATGACAAATGGTATTCATTGCACTTTAGTCTTTATTTGAAAATAGATTTTTATACAACAATCTTATCACTAACTAGATATTATTTAAGTTCATACACTACAAATTTCTAAAAATCATTAGAAAAGTATATAATATGTTAAAGATATTTTATTCGTAAGTGTTACATAACAATAAGCTTTCCAAAATTATCACGTTTGTCAACCTTACATACATCTGGCAACTTCATTTTTTAAGTATGATAATTTAGACTAAATTAGAGCACCACATATCACATGTTAAAGACATTACATATCAGCTAATGTGAAACTTCAATTTGGTGACATTTAGTGAGACAATTTATCACTTTATTTTTTAGATCACATTAAGATAAATAATCGCAACCTTATGTTGAATTTTTGATTGCATTGATGCATTTAAAACTCTTGATTGCTCAAATAGTAAATTGCAGTGAAGTGAAATAATTTTATTAATAGTCATAAATAAGATTACGAAGATGGTTCTTGTAATTAAACTTAATACATACTTTTACATATTTTGCGTTTTATTTGATACCAAAGATGTAACTAGGTAAAATCTAAATGATTAAAAATTTTGAAAAATTAAATATAAATAAAACTAATTCTTAAATGCATTAACATTTACATGTTTTTCTAACGCGTTTAAAAATTGATAAGACAAAAGTAGCACAGATCTCCTTAGTTCCTTAAATTAAAAAAAAAATCTTCAGCATTCTTAATGCTAATCTTAACTCAAAATAGTTTTCAATTACTTTGTTAATTAATTTTCATATTAATAACATCTAAGAATATTCAAAAATTTCATTATTTAATTCAAATATAAAAATAAAATAAAATATAACAAAACTTTCAACTTTATAACCTTATTACAATTGTATACGATTTTATAACACATAACACGTTCTTTTAATATGATAAGCGTTCCATAGAGGACAAACAAATTCATCTAATTACATCATTCTCATTTAATTTTTTTTTATATATATTATATATATATATATACATATATGCAAAACCAAATCGCCGTAAATTATGCTCTAATAAGTATCTTAAGATAAAGTTAATCTCTTTATATTTAGATTTAATAGAAATATACATGCGGTGTAATATTATAGTAAGTAGCTCATTAGTTAAAATTACCTACATATAATGATTACTTTGATTGGAGTTGAGGTTTTCCTATAATGTAAAAGAATAAAATGAAGAACGGATACAATTTCCACTCATTAGGTCTCTGATGTGTTATTATAGACGTTTATTGTTTCTTCTCTTTCATTATGTATGCTGTTTTAAAAGAATATTCTTTCATTCAACATCGCATCAAATTATATATATTTTTATATGTATATGTCTCAGAAAATTGGCTATTTTTAACAAATATTGTTTATCTAGTCTGAGTTTTAAAAATTATTTATTTTGTACATATTTTTGCATTTGACCTTGTAGAGAAATATGATGGATACAATATAGTGATTGGGAAAATGTGCCCTGGCTGCAGACTCTATGTTAGCGCTTTTTAGTATAAGACCAAAAGTTGAGTATTAATAATATAATAGTAAACAAGTGCTAAAGCTTGGAAACTAATAATATTTTAAAATAATGAATTGTGCTATACTTTTGCCAAATTTTGCTAACTAATTTTAAAATTTTAAATATATATAACTTTAAAATATTTTGCTTGTACTATTTGCTTAGGCCTTTAATAACTTTATGCCTATGACATAACTTACATCAAAATATAAATTAACTTATTTATATATCTATATATAGTGTTATGTATGTATATTTTGACATTTATAATATACTCCTTAAGAAATATATACTAACACATAATGCTTTATATATACATATTATATAATATATATTATATATTTGATATCAAAAAACGATTTATTTTTGGCATAAAAGAACTGTTAATTTAATTTTATGGACCATAAAGCAAAAAAGTATGGAAAAGGAAAATAACAACAACAAAAAAAAAAAAATAATCTAAAAAAAAGATACTCAAATCTAATATCCAGTAAGTGGAAAGGCACGAGAAAGTATATGGGAAAACAAAAGATTAACTACAAAGCTAAGCATTGTTTACAGGACATAAACTTTTATATTGACCTAATAAAAAAAAATAACAGTAAGAACAAAACTGTTCATAGGAAATTACAGGATATTTTGTTTATTTTTGTTTTTTTTTTTAGATTAGAACATAAAAAATGCAAAGGAGACCCGATTTGAAGATCATAAAATGGCAATTTTCCCGCAATTTTTCCCAATAAAGTATCAATTCAAAATAATAGAAAGTATGTGAGAAAGAGAAAGAAAAGGAAGAAGCTTTCAATATTAAAAAGTGGTGTAGAGGCATAAGAAAATTAATAGAAGCATGAAAAAGATATAAAAATAAGAAAAATATTGTTTTGTATTAAATAAAACCTGCGGTGGTTCTTAACTATTATGAGATATGCAAGACTGACAATTAAAAATGTCGAATTTGATACATTTTACAAATCGAAATTAATAAAATGTTACAACCCTACTGCTTAGTATTTTTGTTTTGTTTTTTGCATTAATGTCATTTTTGAGTATTCACTTATCATGGGCTACTTGATGTGAATAGACGTGTTATCCATTTGTAAAGTATGATTGAAACAATAAAATTAAAGGAAATTGATGTTCTTTTTTTTTAAATATTAAAATATTCATGTACTATTTATTTATTTGTTTATTTATTTATTAGCAGTTCATAACGTCATACAGTGTGATAAGGGAGTGATGCTATCTTTCTTTTTTAGGCTTGGCAGATATAGACTATTTATTAGTTTTATAAGTAATATTTTTTATTTATATCATATATTACATATTTTACTGTATGTTTTTATTTTTACTTACAACGTACATATATTTATAATTAATTCTTAAATGACAAAATTTTTGAAAAATTTGAAATTCGCGTTTAAGGTTTAATTTCGAGAAAGTAAAAATTTGAACTCTCGATAAAATATATGCTACAGAGGTCTCAATTTCAAAACTTTTAACTCGACTAAAAATTATTTTATAAATATTAGGGTTTAAAATTTTTTTACCTAATTTCGATTTGCAAACAAGAATCATTTCAAAAACTATAAAAACATATGAACATACATAACTAAGCAAGTAACAGCAATAATCGAAAATCATATACTTATAATTCACAGATATGCAAATATATAAGCAACATATAAAATTAATATTAGATATAAAATTATTCCTAACTATACAAAATATATTTTGTTAAAATTCTTACGAACGCATTGATTGACATATAGCATTATAAACCTTCCATTAGAATTTCTATACATCAAATCTATGAAAAATATTTTTTCTTGATTCTTTTAAGGCGATGTACTGAAATATTATCTATATTGTCAATTTATGAGTATATTGCTCAAATTCAACTTTTCTTATATTATTTATAACTTGATTGTTTAATTGTGTAATAGGCTTTTATGTGCAATAATTTTATATCTCAATTATGTAGGTAATAGGAAAAATGACAAATGAAGGGGTAGACAATGATTTACAAAAAAAAAAAAAAACAGTTGACCATTCATATGGTATCATGACTTAAGATTATCAGAAATCAGAATGTAAGGGTTGAAGGAGAATGAACATTGGTTGTTGAACAACATAATTTAGAATTTGATGATCCCTAAGGGATGAAAGATTTAAAATGAAAACTTTATAATATATTGTATTATTTAGTTGTATTGAAGTGAGTGTTTTTAATTGTAGATACATCAAATTTAATTTCTCTAGTCGTTTTATATTTTTTTAAAATGTTCTTGTTTGAACCCAATTGACTTTGCTTCATTAATTCTTTTTGATATAATAAGTATTTTGTAATAGTGTAATCTTCGTAATGTGCTAGTATAGTTTTAAATATAACCTTAATTTATTATTTCAAGGGGAATTTGCCAGAAAATTGGTATACTTGACTTTGGATTTTTGAGGAATGGAATTATTTTGAAATTTGATTTAGATTGAATAAGTTTAAAAATTATTATGAATTTTTTTTAGATTTAAAGTTGATAAAGTTGCTACTCTAATCTATTCCTTGATTTTAAATAAACTTTTAAAAAATATTTGAAAAATAAAGAACTATAATTAATTAAAATATTAAAATTAAAATACAAGAACTTTTAATGAAAATTAATTTAGATATTGTATACTAAAAATAAAGTTTTTTTTTTGTTGACAGGGACCTGAATAATGGAGTGGTTAAGCATATTTTTATGCTTTATTTGAATATGGTATTAAAATTATAAAGTTTGAGTTTTCTATAGTGTCCAATGTCAGTATTATTGCAAATATAAACACACAAATATAAATAAATAAATAAATTTCTAGCTGATAAACATTTAAAGACCTGTCTAGATTACTTCATAATTTTTCTAATAGATTATTGCCCGTGAAGATGTTGTGTATACTGTCATTATATGACTATATATCAAGAGGGTATACTAAATTTGCCATTACGTTTGTGACGCAAAAAAAGTAAGGGGGGTAGAAATAGACTCAAATGTACGGATTGGATCAGAATCGAAAAGTTTGCTCCACGGTTCGAGTAGCTGTCTTTTTTTTTTTTTTAAATGAAAATAACTCAATACTTGGTTAAGTTGAATATTTGTAATTTTGCTAAAAGTATTTTAGTTTTTGCAAAATTTTGTGGGATTAGTGCAGTGCGTTAGAGTAGATACAATATAGCTTATTTTTATATGAGCATTGTTCTATACCTAATGAAGCAGGGTGTCTAAAAGTTTATAAAAATTAGTTTAGTTTCTGGTCAAAGTTTGTGCAAAATTTAGTTAGGGTAGTGCAGTGGGTTCGAGTTATTGCCAAATAAATATCTGTTTTTATATGAGCATTACTCTAGTTCAATATTAGTTAACTTTAATGACCAACGTCTGAATAAAATATAGTCGGTGTACTGGCGCAAAGGTTTAAAGAGCTGTCTTTCAACTTATATTTTCTTTTGTACATGACTGAAAGTCTAATGATTTGTGTATTTCAATCTTTACCAAAAGTAATTAGCCGGATGAAATAATGTTTATATTATGGACATACGGGTACCCCAGAGTTGACACAGTCTCCCCAAATACACTCTTTCTCGTTTTTTTCATATTATTGCTTTTGATAGATTTGAAAATTACGGTTTTTTTTTTCAAGCTTTTTTGAACATTAACGCTTAAACAGCTTAAAATAAATGACATTTTCAATATTAATATATAAAAATAAATTAAATTAGGAATTTCATTTTGTCAAAAAATGGGTATACCATAAGTAATTTCCAATTCTTAACTTTGTTTTGGACTTACTGCCCAACTGCTTACATAATAACAATAATGTAATCTAAATTATTTGTTTATATACTTAGTTAAATAAATCCCAAATTGTTTCTGTGTTTGTTCAACCAAAGATTTTTAATCTGTATTAATTTAGAATTTAATTTTATCTTATATTATTATATTTTCTTCGCAAAGTTAATATATTCTAGAAAATAAAATTTTTTATTTTTTTTTACTTAGAAATCGCATACAATAAACAAAAAGCAATTCAGTGTTATTTCAATTGTTAGGTTTAAAAGAAAACGAATATTGTAATGAACCTGTAGTCTGTAGAAGTCCTGTAGAACATAATAAAATCCAATCAGCAAATATACCTGAATTGCTCAAGTATGAAAGTATACAAATTTCAATTTACTTTCAGTTTGTTTTTTCTTTTTTTTTTATTCTTTCGATGAAAATTAAATTGTTGAATACTATCTGAAATCCTCCAGTTTTGTTTTTGTTATTTATTTATTAAATTTTGTTTTCTTCAACCACGATATTTTTTTTTACCTTGAAATTTGTGATGAGATAAAAAAAAAAATAAAAATTATTTGTTGTTATTTTTTTTTTTGATTTTTTGGTTCATTACCCATCAACCCACATTTCTATTACAAATGAAATATAAAGGAATGTAATAATAATTTCATATTAGAGCTTTTCATTTTTTTGGTAGTATTATGGAATTCAGAAAATAAACTTCTGAGAAAAAAAATTTTATTTTAAATGTAGTTTATAACATATCACTAATAAAATAATCAAATAATCATAATTTTAATAAATTTTTATCATATTTGACAATAAACCAATGAATTAGTAAAAAATTCTCACTTATCAAAATAAGTGCTTTGCGCAATAGGCCTTTTTTTATTAATATTTTGCCGATAATATATTTTAATAATGGTTCTGTTATGACATGTTACAAAATATTTGCAATATTGTACAAATTAAAAAAAAAAAATGTTGCCAACCTTATCAAGTTGAATGAAAATGGAATGTACGTGGATTTTCAATTATAACATGTCAGAATTTGACGGTTCAAATACTTTTAATTACACTTTACAATAAATTTGAATTTAAATATTTATTAAAATTTTATTGCAACTTAAATTATAAAATCAGAATATATTAGATCAAAATATGTAAAATTAAGTGTTTTGAAATATTATAATAAATTCATACATTAGGTCTAAGGAAGTAAAATATTTTTCTTAAAAATCTAAATAAATAAAAATGTTTCCCTAAGTTTGGAAGTGAATATGTTACGACAATTTTTCAAGATAAATAAAATAACAAATAAAGAAACAGAATTGAAAAGGAATATTTTTTTTTCATTTGAAAATGGAGGTGGTTAATAGAATCGAACAGACCAGCAAGCATCAAACCAATTGGAAAAGAGGAGAGGGGATTAAAAATTATTTGAAATTAAAAAAAAGGAAGAAAAACTCAAAAAAAAAAAAAAAAATTGTGAAAATTCAATTTCCTTTCTAGGAAATAAACCTAAATAAACCATGTCAATTAGTAACAAAAATATATAAAAAAAAAATAAGAATAAAAAAAAAATAAATAAAATGGAAATTAAATAAAAATTCATGAGCTGTTGAGCTTTTTTTTTATTTTTTTATTATTTTTCATATCATTTTATTCGTTTACTCTTTGTTTTAGGATTTTTAACTTATCTAACTTCATTTTATACTCTTCGTTTTGTATATATACAATTTGTTCATAAACCCTGAACTCAATTCTCTCTGTTCATTGGGATGATTATGATGACGAAAGATGATTGAATAAATTTCCTTATGTAACTTGGTTGGTTTTTGTTATTTTATTTGTTGTATTGATGTTTTTTCTATATTATAAAATACAAAAAAAATTGAAATAAATAAATTGAATTAAAAAAATTGATTTTTTCCTTGTTATTTTGATTTTTTATTTTATTTAATTTGATTATTATTAAGAAAATATTTTAATAATATTAAATACAAGGTAATATAATTTTATTTTTTAATATTTTTTTAAATATTTTAAATTTATATTTTATTAAACAAATAGTGTAGGTTGGAATGAATTGACTCTTATGATGTACTCTTTTTAATTTAATAAAAATAATTCAATATTGATACAGTATTAAAAATACTCAAGATAATTATTAAATATTGCAAAGTTTAAATAAATTTTCGATTAATTGATTTTAATTGAATTAGATTTATTGATCTTTAAATAATAAATTCAATTAAGTAAAAAAAATTTAAAGTCTAGGGTAATATTTAAAGATAATATATTTAACAAAATTAAAAGATTTTGACATTAAGGACATTTATTCGATTATCCAATTTCAATACAATAATTATGTTTCTGTTGTTACAGTTCTATTTCTAAGGTGTATATTTAAAAAAAGTTAGTTTTTATTTTATATTCCTAATATATTGAATTTTGGTTAGGTAATTCAATTACACATCAATTGCCTTGACTAATAATCTCTAAATCAGCATTAAAAATGTTTATAATCTTTGAGTAGTATATAATTATTAGAATTCTGAAACAACTGGAATGTGGCACACACAAATCGATTATATACATATTATAATGACATAAAAGATTATTGAAAATTAATAACTGTCATTGGAGCAATCAAATTTACATCAAGAAAAAATTTTAAGCATTTTGAATTTCAAACTTTTTAATGATCAAAATTTGAAAATTATTCTGGAATTTATATTCTAACATAAGAATAAATTCTAAAATGACATTAATAAATAATATTTAACATATTTCTAGGCTATTAGAATTCAGTCTTTGGATTAAATCATATTAACCTTTCAAATTAAATTGAAATTAAATATTCAAATATTTGAAACCGCGTTGCCATTCTATTTTTTAATAAATAAAAATTAGATTAAAAGCATGGAAATGTTAGCTAATAAAAAAACAAAATTTAATTTAAAAAAAATACTTTTGTTTTTCTGTAACACCTTTTAACTTTTTATCGAAAAGTTAAAAAATTTTACATTTGTAACAAAGAAAAAAAAAGTCCCAATATAAAAGAAATATGAAGATAAAAAAAAATCAAAATGGAAAAACGAATATTTTTTTCCTTTATTAAAAAAGTTTTTACATTTACAATTCATAAAAAAAAAAGCTGGAAAAAAAAAACTCAAAAGAATATTTTTTTTTTTTTTAAAGAAACGCACAAAATAAATCAAAAGAAAAAAAAATCGAATTTACTCGCAGGTATAAAAAATAAAAATTTTTTAACTGTGACATGAACTTCTTTTTTGTAGGGACTGTCTTGCAAGATTTCCCAGTAAACATATTTATCACAAAAAAATGGAATGTATTTGGAAACTGTTAAGTAGGTACTCTAAGGAATACAAAATTTTAAAAATTTTATTTGAAAATTAGATCTTTGAAAGGTTGAAAATGTTTGTGACTAGATCTTTACGAATGGAGGCGTAGAGATATCGTGTCTCATGCAGTTTCAAAAGGCTACTATGTTAGATAGCACTTATTAATAAATAATTTATAGAATCGTTGAATCACTTTATGATAATATATTTTGTAAACTTGATATTTCTCACCTCTTTTTTATTATTATTATATTTTTGCATCACTTTATTTTTTCATAAAATAAATTTTTTTTTAATATTTCATTTTTATTTTCAGTTTTATTGTATGTATGTATGTATAACTGTTGTATAAATGTATGTATGTATATAAATTATTTCAAAATAAAACCGATACGAACAGAACAGAAGAGCAATCGGAGTTTATACAATAAGATAATGGAAGTTAAAGAAAAGTAAGTAAATTTATTTGAAACCATATTTCTCACCCACAAAATACATTTTATTCTTTTATATTTTACCACTTCTCAACCCATCTCCCCTCCCCCATTTTGTTTTTTGATAGAAATGGTAAAACTTTTCTTTTTCTTTTCAAATTTAAAATTCTAAAAAAAAAAAAACAAAATACAACAGAATAATTCTCAATTTATTAATGTCATTTTTGAAAACATTTTCTTTTTATTTTCATTTTTTTTATATTTGTTTCTTTCTTTTTTTAATTTTATATAGCTATCTTTTTCTTTGTATTTGAAGTTTATATTTTGTTATTTTATTTTTTTGCGACTCCTTCTGTGGTATTTACTTTTGTGAAACAAATCCTTTGTCATCAATTTAAAGAATTTCCAATGTTCAGAATTGGAAAGTAAAGTGTCATATTAATCAAAATTTAGAGGGAAAGAAAAAAAAGAAAGTAAAATAAAAAAAAAAATATAATAATAATAATATATAAGTTCTATTTTCTTTCTCTTTCTTTTGTTATATAGGTTCTCTTAGTTATTTTTCTTTTAGATTAAAAGAGTGGTTTTTTTTTTCTTCAGAATAAATAAAGTCAAAAGTATGACATTACGGTGTCTTATCTTACATAATGTATGTATATTATATGCATGTAAATTATATACTCATACATACATAATATATAATTTAAGTTTATGCATACATTTGTATAGATAAAGATAAAATGAGGCAGATAGAGTAACAATTTAATATAAACTTTATGTAAAATATAATTTTTACTTGTAAAAGATGTGAGTACTTACTTTTTTTTTTAACTTTCTCAAAATGTATACGATGATAAAGTTATTTTGTTGTAAATTTGTTCTGATAACGCTTTCTTTTACAGTTTAAGTCAAATTATCACAAAAATTTGTTGGTAAAGTTTTTTATTTTTTAATTTTTTATTTTGTTCTGATGTCATTAATTACAACAAAAAAAATAAAATGACAAATTTATGTTAAGAAATGCTACAATAAAAAGATGTTATTCGAAGTCATTGTTATAAATTACATAATTATAATTTTAAAATAAATATATTTTAAAATTGCGTATATTTACTTATTTTGTGTTTGAATCAAATTACTTTTAATAAATTTCAACTTTTAAGTGGTTACCAGTTACTGGTTGTTCTGTTTTAAATTGATTTTATTTTGTAAAATTTGGTATACAAATATATTATATGTATATATATGGTAAAACCGTATACATGGTGTGTTAAAAATTGAAAAGTATTTATAAAAAATGTTGATTTTATCAGATAGAGTAGAATTAACTTAACTAAATAGATATATTCTAAAAAGAGGTTGGATTTTTTTTTAAATTAAATATATAATATATAGTGGCTCAGAAGCAGAGTGGCCTAACTCACATTTAGTTTATTCGGAAATAAATGCATTTTAAAATTTAAAATGTTAGAAAGCCAAATTAATTTTTGCTATAAATAATAGAGAAAAACTCATTTCTGAAAAAGCATATTAATACCATCGATTCTAGGAAACATATATGATGGATTAAAACAATTAGGCCATTCTGGTGCTGACATACTATGGAACAAATTAGGTAAAAATTTCTTTAAATATAATAATATAAAAAAAAAAACACTTTTTATCATATAAAATATATTAACCTCCAAATAACACAATAAGATACTTTAATCTGTTAGTCATTGTTCGTTAAATTAACATTTATTTGAAGTTTGTAATACGAAACCTAAGTTTGTAATACGAGAATCTAAACACATTTAACAAAACTTTAAAATTTGTTGAATTTGTATGAGAAAAAATTCTAACACTACTTTTTCTATTGTTTTGTTGACTGCAATGGTTTAGAATTTTTAAAAAAGCTTAAGATTCACCTTATTATTGTTTTTTTTGTAAAAAAAATCATTCAACATTACTTTGCATTGTGAAGGTCTGGTAGATTTTTCTATTAAAAGTTTAAAGTTAATGCTTTTAATATTACAACATGAATCATCACAAGTCACAATATTATCAAATGATGATACATAAAGCATTTTTATTTGAATTAACAATTAAAAAGACAGTAGTTAGTCTTATAACTATCATAAATCAAAATATTTTTACCTCGTTTCTGTAATCTGAAATTTCGACATTAATTTAGAATGAAGATTAACCGGAACAATTTTTAAATGTCAGAATTCAAGTTTTGCAACTATAAAACGAATATAATTTTTTCACTTTAATTTTATTTTTTCCAAATTCGAAATTGCTAATTTTAAACTAAAGTTTTTTTTATTTAATTCAGGATAACAAATTGGAGTTATTAGCACATTTTTAAAAAATTAAAAAAAAAATGTGCCTATAAAGTTTCGCTCTGCTGTCCGTCTGTTGGTCCGTGTGTTGATAAAACTTTTACACCGTTTGAAATAAGCCCTCAAAGTGTGGAAAAGGTAAATTTTTACAAAAGTTGAATTGTGTATATAACAAAAGTTCTAAAAAGTTTATTTTCAATCTGAAATGCAAAACGCTAAACTGGTTTCATAAGCTTTATAAATATAAATATTGCCATACGGTATTTAAATTCGCCGTTATTCAAATTTATTTTTTGCAAAATCTTAAAGTAGAAATTTGTTGTTTTGAGTCGAACTTTATACGAGTATACTAAAATTTCTAAAAAAAGTTTTCAATTATTATAAACTTTTTTCAATACACTCTTTACTAAAAACTTATTATAATACATTGTTTTTTTTTTGAGAAATGAGCTTTTTTAAAAACCTTTCGGTTTTTCATTACTTATTTCATATCAGTTCATACTTATAAAATTTACTTATCTTGTTCAGTACTTAATATCTTTAGGTTTTATTTTGATATTAAAAAAGAACAAGTTAGTAAATAAAAGAATTGATATTAACAAGTACATATTTTTTAATTTGCCTTATTTTGTTATACAACTCTTTTGATTTGATTTTTTTTTTTAAATTTAAATATGTTCATTACAACAGCAAGTTTAATAATTTTAAATGCTAATTTTTAAAAAATTCAAAATACTAAAATTTCTTAAAATTTAATTCTATACCTTCTAATATAAAAGTTTTGGAGGTTTTAATGAGTTTAAGTTGTAAATTATGCATGAAATTTCAATCCGTTTGACATTTTTGGTTTTTCCAAATTTAAAAATGTCTATACTACATTATTTAACTTCAAAAAAAGTAGAAATTTTATAAACAAACAGACGGACTGTCTTAATACGAAACAAACCTATTTTAATTTTGTTTTGAAAAATTTTGTGAAAAAGAAGAAAATTTATATAATGGCATCTTTAATTGGTATCTATGTAGTTGTTTTTTTTTTATTAAAAAAGAAATAAGGGCTGCAATCAAATAAAAAAAATACTTTATGAACAAATTTTAAAATTTTTAATTTGATTCTTGTTTTGAAATAGGTACGATTTGATTTTCCAAGATAATATTTTGATTTGAATCACTCCTCACTTTGAATACAACAATGTTTAAGACCTTAACTAATTGATGATTTTAATTCTATATGGAATAGATATTCAATAGCTTCTTGTCGACTTCAATTATTTCATAAGTTTTTAAAAGCATTGGTAAGTATATTTTTAATAATTTTTGTTAAATTGGTTATTCTTAGATAAATTTGAAGGATTTTTGGATAATTCAACATTAGTATAGTTTTTTCACATCTTACGTTTTAAAATAAATTTTTTGAAACTTTTAACGGTTTTTGACGATACAAGACGTTAATTAAATTTTAATAAAAAATTTTGTATATTATGCAAAAATAAGAGTTATTAAACTTTACTGATAATTTAATAACATTATTATTTTGTAATGGTATTCGAATTGAATTTAATTAAATTATAATGATAATTCAATCAAGTACTCGATTTTTTACAACAGATATAGAGGAAAGTTTACTTAATTTATACTTTTGTTGTCTTATTTTGTAGAAGAGAAATTAAGAGAAATTGAGTAAAGGCTATAAAATATATTTTGCAGCTTCAGCCATTTGTATTTAACTGTAAAAAACAATTTATATAATGGACTATATATAACCAAAACAATAACATCTAAATATTTAGCTGCATTGGCGCTCTAGAGCTTTAAATAAACGCCGATTCCTTTCTCCCTGAAAAAACCGGACGTGACCAAACCGTACTTTTTAATCATACTTTACCGGGTAAAAAAAATCGGTCTGCTGCCGGCCATCTTCAGTGATACAGCTGCTTAATTTGAATTCATTTAAGAATAAAAATCAATGTGTGTCGGTGTCGTTACAGTGTCGATCTTATTGAAATCGGGTTTTTAATCGTAAATAATCGATAAAAAAACGGTAATCACTTTCCTGTCTAAGAAGTTCAAAATTTGTGGATATATTTTCGAAAAATTTTCATTTCAGTACTGTTTTAAAACTAATTCTAGAATACTCTTATAATTTTATAATAATATTAAAAGAAAAGTTGTTAAGAAATCGGCTTTCACATAAAAAGTTTCGGGTTCAAACCCTAGTCGGATCATATCTAATAAACAAATATAATTTTTATGTTATCAATAATAGTTTAAATCATAATATCACATTGTATTGTATGTGGAAGGGGACTTTTAATAAATAAATAAATAAATAAATAATTAAAAGTAAAAATTTAGTTAATTTTTTTTAATAAAATTGAAAAATGATTTAACAATGACAAAATTAAATTTTTAAATACACATACATATACAGGGTGGCGCAAAACGACCGATATGGTTTAAATTTTTAATAACTTTTTAAATTTATTTATATTTTTATTTTTATTTCAGAATTTTGTGAAGAAAACTTGGTGATTTGGAAATGTAATAGTACACAACAGAACAGCGATAAAAAATTACGAAAAGTTATGGAAAATGTACTGGAAAGAGCACGAATGAGCGAAGCCGAAAATGGTCACCACTTGCGGGATATAATTTTTCTACTTAAAAATATTCCCCATTAATACACTATATAACAAAACAATAATAATAATAACTAACCATTAAATAAAAAAGTTATTAAACATGGCTTGAATCGGTCGTTTTGCGCCACCCTGTACAATCAAATTGCTTGCAATCGAAATTGATAATTCAATATGTTTAAGGAAACAGGTTCATCTTGAATTTAGTTTGTAACTTTTTGATTTTTTTGTTTATTTATTTTTAACGTGAATTAATCAAAATTCAATCAAGCTTGATAAAATTTAATAATAGCATTCACTGTGGCATCTTTATCTGATGTAATTTATACAAAATCAAAGCTTCTAGTCTTTACGAATTAAATAATCTATAGTAATAAATTATTATTTTTTTTGTTAATTATTTAATGATTTGTTGTTTTTTTTTTTAATTCTTTTTATAAAACTTTTTAATAAAATGCATTCGTTTAAAAATAAATTCCAATATTATTTTAATCTGTAATGTATTGGCATTACCAGAAATTCAAGATTGCACTAATCGAATAAAAAAAAATTCGGTAAAGCTTTATCATGTATTAAACTTTAATTTATTTATTAAAAGTGAAAACGATCAGTTTACGTTCGGACGTTTGCGTGAATAATTCTAAAAATTTTAAATAAAACGGAACTTTAATTTAATTTTATAATAAAAAAAAAAATAACAATAGAATAATGCAATTTATTATCTTTAGTATTTTAATTATAAATTGTGCTATTTCGATTTGGTTAGCTGCTTCGATAAATCATGAACGTCATATTGTAAGAGTTAAAAGAATTGTAGGTGGAAGACAGGCGGGAAAACCACCCCCAGATGATCCTGTTGTGTTTTCTCAAATGTATGAACGGGATGCCCGTGTTGAGGGATTCAGACATACAGAAACAGGTATTTACAACTTTCTTGGTATAAAATACGCTGATCCACCAACTGGGAGAAATAGATTTTTACGTCCACAGTTTCGTCGTTTAGAAGGAAACATAAATGCGACACAGTATGGTGATCCATGTCCCCAACCAGATCCCTATGATCAAAGTAGAATTGTTGGTAACGAAGATTGTCTTATTTTAAATATTTACACTCCGCAAATGCCTGATGAAACTACTGGCTTGCCTGTATATGTTTGGATACATCCAGGTGGTTTTCGTCATGGTTCTGCTTCTCAATACGATGCACAGCCATTAGCACAAAACGGAATGATATTTGTTCCAGTTCAGTATCGTTTGGGAACATTGGGAATTATGGGAGATGGCAGGAAAGAGTTTAATGGAAATTTGGCTATGTATGATATGACTGTAGCTCTAAGGTGGGTAACTGATTATATATCATTTTTTGGTGGTGATCCAAAACAAATAAAAGTTATTGGACATGGATCTGGTGCTGCTAGTGCAATGTATATGGGTGTTTCAAGATTACCCAGGAGTGGTGAAATAACAGGAATTGTTTCAATGTCCGGTTCAGCTTTATCACAATATGCAAGTGATGACAAACCAGTTCAGACGGTAGAGGAAATAGCAAAATTAAATGACTGTCCAACAACAAATGAAATTGAAATAATTAAATGTATGAGAAAAGTAAGTACAAATACGTGAATAAAATTTAATAAAAAGCTTTTGCTCGATTAATACAGTACTAAAAAACTTTTCAAATAATGAAGGCTATAATTTATGAAAACAATAATTTTATATACATGTAAAGTAGAGAAAAAGAGATAAAATCTAAAAGCTTATCAAAATTCAAATCATGTCTCTTTATGATTTAACTTTGATTTGTTTTTATTAAAAACAAACGATTGAAACGTGCATTTTAATAGTAAATTTATAAAAAACGTCAGTGATTTTTTTAAAATAATTTAAAAAATATAATAAATTTAAATAAAATATTTTAATTAAATTAATTTAAACATATTAAAATAATTTTAGCGATCTGTGGAAGATATAATTAAAACCGATTCCCAAGTTGAAACTGAACGGCTTCAAGGCAGAGCAATAATAAAAGGCATTGGAGGTGGTACTGGTTTTCAACCACATGAAGAAGTACCGGATGACGAGCGTGGTTTGCCAGGATTTTTAACATTTAAAGCTGAAGAAAGTGTTAAGGAAGGGAAATTTGCAAAAGTTCCATTATTGATCGGAACAGCAAAACATGAAACTGCTAATGGTATTGTCATCTCCACATTGACAAATATTTATGGTTCCCTTGATAATTTTCTTGGATCAATGTTGGACTCTGTAAATCAATTAAAATCATTTTTAAAAGTAGATGAAATAAAAGGAGAAATATTAAAGCCTGTTTTGCCTGGATTGGAAAGTCTAGGAATTGATGTGAATAGTTATTTAAAAATCCCTAAAACGTTTTCTCCAGAAGAAATATTTCAAAAAGTAGGTAAAAGTTGAAATTTTAGTATTATAACTCTTTACATATAATGTTTACAAAATTTTTGTAGTTGACTGAAACAACCACGGACATTCTTTTTAATTTACCAGCTGTTCTTTCGGCTGAAAATTGGGGTAAAGTGGCTCCCGCTTACTTGTACAGCTTTGACTTTAAAGGTAGTGTTTCAAAAGGCATTAATTTCCTTCGTGGCCTTTCAATTGTAGCTGGAGATCAAAAATCAAATGTAACTGGACACGGGGATGAGTTGGGATACCTATTTGAGGCAAATGATTTGTTTGGCAATCCAATAGTGGAAGCAAAACTCACCAATGAAACTGATTTGAAAGTTCGTTTAAATTTCATATCAGTTCTTAAAAAATTTTCTGGAATGAATTCTGATACAAAAGCTGAGAAGAATAGTTTGTTTCAAACATTTTCTGGAAAAGGAGCAGCTTTTCTACAAATATCGGATAAACTTGAATTTTCAAATAATTTTAGATTTTGTGAATTATCAATGTTTGGAGCACCATTAGAAGCGATCCAATCAACATCTTGTGCTGGTTTCGATAAAGTTGTAACTGGAATACAATCAAGTATAGACAGTGCTACTGGTACTTTGAGAAATGTAGGATCAGCGTTAACCAATCCATTAGGAATAGGAAGTCGTACATCCACCAAAGAACCTACCAGAAATAATCCAGTTTCAGGACTCTTTGGATAATTGAAATATACTTATACATATATAAATTTGGTTTTTATAATGTTATAAAAGAGTAAATATGTTCTAATCAAGATTTATCATATTTTTATTTAAAATTTTTAAATATTTTGATATGTTATTTGTAGTTTAATATTTTTGGAAATTTTTAGTAAAGCAAATGCATCGCTTAATATTGCATGATTTTATCAAAGAAAACGCATTCAAAAAATTTTAGAATAAAATGTTAGTGCTTTTTTAATGAGAAATTAAGAATACAAATAAGAAAATATGTACGGGTTTGTGTAAAAATCGGACAATTTCAAATACAAATTATGGCCAAACTTGTGAACTGCATTTATTTCAAAAGCAATCAGCTACCAATTAACTATTTATCGATTGGAGGCAAAGGCCCCGGTAAAAGTGAAAAAAAAATATTATCTCGTTTTTAAAATTGACCCAGCCTACCTCTATTCGCAATTGGGTTCAAATTAACGGTATAACCAATAATTATTAATTATATATCTCAAAAAAAAAACATATAAATAAATAATTTAATTTAATAATATAACTCACAGATCCAATATAAAATTATTACAATATATAACAAATATGTTATAAGACCTTATAAGACCTAGTACTATTTCATGTTTAAATTATATGTTGAATATATTAAGTTCAATTCTAATAATAAGAATAGAATAATGGACCCTTTTCTAACACGTACCTATGGTATAAACAGGCGAATTATTCTAATAGTTGAACAGTTAACACCTAAAAAACAAAAATTAAAATTAAAATAACTACAAATGAACATTTACATCAATTTTTTTGTTAGGCCATCTGGTGTGTCTGATCCGTTTTTTCAACCTTTTTACAGCTAATTTCAAAATAACATTAATTAGTTTAATTGGATATTAGTTACGCTTGTTAGCATTTAAAGCTGACAGTTATCCGGTTTTATTTAACAATTATTTTAAAAGGAATTATCAATTAAATTACAGTTATAAAATGGTCCTTTTTGGTAACTAATCTTCTAAAATGTTTATATTACTGTATTGAAAATTTTGATTGTATGCTGTTTGCTTTAAAGTTTCCAATAATATTTTCAAAAATAGCTTTTTATTTAATCAATGCATATATAGAAATTTAAGCACTTGAAAGTAGACATCTTTTTAAGAGTCCATCATGAATCAATTTATTAAACATTTTACGATCTACGATAAAACAAAAATTTTTAATTAAAAATTCTATCTCTATCTGTCTGGATTTTTTTTTTTTTTTTTTTTGTGATAGGGTCAAGACTAAGAGCAGACCCATACTTCTTTAGATATCCTTTGAAAAATATATTATATATATATATGTATATTATTCTATGTTTGTACTTTTGAAACTTGTGATTGTACATGCATAAATTTAAACTCAAAGATCAGCGACTTAAGTTAAAAAGGAAAACATGTCTGGTCCTGAATAAAAGTAGTTCTAAATTTTAATAAAAATTGAAAACAAATCGAAAAAATTAAAAGTTAAGACATTTTGAATACAAGGAAGGTAAATGTAGCTATAACATTTATTAATAAAAATTTGTTGTATATCGAAGGTTTCAATACAAACATTTTTTTAAAAAGTATCTGTTCATTTTTAAAATTGGTATAGTCGTACGTTTTATGACTTTAAATACACTTGTAAATGGTATACACAGGCATATTAAAATTGCTCCTCTGTTTGTAATGTATCGATTTAGGTAAGATAGATAGGAATTCATGTACAAGGATCGAACACCTTTAAAAGGTTAGTTAATTAAGGTATTCCTTGTCTGTGCGTACTTCTAACAGATCGAAAACTCTATACAAGTCTAGACATAGTCTATAATAGTATGTAGATTCTCCAAGGTTTTCAGTTAAATCAGGTCTCGCCTCTGGATTGATTGCTTTCATACCTTTGAAATAAAATACAGGAGGTTGAGCTGATCTGAGCATAGCAAAGTAAGAGATTGGTGGAAACCAGACATAGTGTAGCTGCCACAAAGATTTTTGGAACCGTAATACATATATTGTATAAATTTGATAATACATAGATATGAATATCGAACAATTATAATAAGTAACGCATGGATATCTAAAAGTTTACAAGAACAACTATATTCTTACTCGTTTTATTTTAGAATTATAAGAGAATAGATTCGAATATGTAAAATGGGTAAAGAGAAATATAGAAAAAAAGTTATATATTAATAACTCTTTTCAGTGTTTTTTTTTCAATTTTTTTTTATTACATTTCTTTTTAATTTTTGATTATTTCAAATATTGAATGAAGTTGAAAGTTGTTATTTTGTAGCTGATTTTGATCGTTTTTCATTTTCAATTAAATTTTGAAATTGACTTTTTTTGTAAAGTAATATTCAAATAAAAATAAAAATTATGTAATAAAAAAATTATTGTAACCGTAATACCATTAGGATTAGGATACCATTTAGGATTTTGGAATATGGAAGAGCTAATTTTTTTTAATTATAAACTTTAAAGCTCTTTTAAATTGGGAATATGATGTAACGGTCAACGACTGAAAAGTATAAAACAATATTCTACAATTCGGTTTTAAAATTAAAGCTTTTTAATAAGTATGTTCCCGAAAGCATTTGTGTGCTTTTGAAAAACTTAAAATTTAAAAAAAGGAAACCTAAACTTACGAAAACTAACTTAAAACTTAAAAGCTTTTAAAAATCTTAATTATGACATTTTTGTTTTGTACACCGTTATATGACATATAAGTTATTAATTAATAGCATAGATTTTTATTATCTTGTGTTCGATTTTATTTAATTTGTAGATTAAAATTTAATTACTGATTAGCGATTACTGATTACTTTTTAAAGATCTTTAATGGGAATTTTATTAAAGTTTGTAATTAAAATATTTTAAAACCAACACAAGATAGAATTTATATAATTATTTTTGGTTTAAAATAACTACTATAAAAATTTTAAGTACTTTTAAATTAGAATGACGTTTGTCATACCGAATTGACTTTAATATACACTCTCATATTATGAAAGTCTAATTTTTGTTTCTTAAAATTCTTTTCAAATTTTTAACCCATTTTGTGTTATAAACGATATATGAAAAATTTAAAGTTAAAAATTTTTACATTTTAGAGTCGGTGTTGAATAAATGGTATAATGAACAAATAAACCAATATTTTGGATCAATATAAATGTAATTAGATTTTTTTTTTATCGAAAAAAGGAAAATACAACTTTAATTTTTTATTTGCAATGAAAAATTTCAAAAAAAAAAAAATGAACGAAGAACCAAATAGTTTGTCATGTTTTTATTAAATTTTATTTTTTGAATTTCACCTAAAAAACAAATATTTTAGGGATGTTTTTCATTTTTAATTGTTTAATTTTCACGTTGTTTTTGAAAGAAAATAAAAAAAAAACCGTTATAAAAAATTCAAGTTAAAAAATATAAAAAAGTTAACTTAATTGCTATTTTAATAAAAATAATAAAAATAAAAAATAAAATAAGTAAAAATAAAAGGTAACGAGTTGAAACTGTTTGAAAAACGCAAAATGGAATTTGTTTGACTTAAAATCAAATGAATTTCATAAAATTAAATGTATTTACATTGATTTTTAATTAAATATAATTCAGTCATCATTGGATAGGCATCTGAAGAAGAAACGGGACAGACAAATTGTCATGGAAACAAACAAATTTGAAATATGTAGCAGAACTTTTCCTTTAAAATAAAGTCAAACCAAATAAAGTTGATTCGGCTTTACTACAAAAAACAGTTAGAAACAGAGTTGAGTTAACAATTCTATATTATTTTAAATAAAATTTATCTAAAAACGTCGAATCTAAAAGGAATTTATTTTTGAAATTAAACCGAAAAGAGGCCACTGATTTTGAGTTCAACTTTAACATTCCTTATAAATAAAAATCTTGTACAAATGTGCTGCAATACCCTGATTTTGTACCCAACTCTTAAAAATCTATTATATTTCTTAAACCTATATAATATTTATAAAGTAGGAGGGATTTTGTAGCTTGTTATTATATTTGGGTTATCCCCTTTCCTAAAATATGGACACATTTGTATTTTCTAGATTGTTAATATATAAGAATTGAAGTCAAAATCAATCATAATCATAAAACTGTAAGGAAGGGTGTCAAGGTATTACCCTTTTCTGTAATATTTCTATATTTTTATACGCAATATTATTTAGTAGGGAAAAAGGGCGATTCTTCTTTTCGATTTTACTTTTTTGATGTAGTTTTATTTAATAATGTTTGATTTGACCCTATTTCTAGTCGACTACATTTCGTTCTATTTTATTTCACGTCCCTTCCATTAATAATGAATTAGGTCTTTAATGCCCAATACTTGAAAAATATGGTATTTAAAAAAATATGGTTAAATGTTTAAGTTTAATGAGCAAGGAGCTGATTTTGTTAAAATTTTCTGAAGTTACAGTGTACGTGTTATTTGATTTGGTATTCGAAAAGTATGACTTTATGACATATGAGGTTATTTCGCTAAACCGATTTTTTTTACATTATTTTACAGTTCATTTCGTCCAGATTAAGGTTATATTCTACTAATATTTTTGTGGACCTAATAGTAATGTCTCAATTAAAGGATTCATTTTTTATTTTAAAGAAAATTTAGAATCTGGTTTGAGCCAGCTTTTATTTTATATCTTTAAAACTAGATTAAAGATTATCTTAACTTAAATGTAAATATATTGAATTGATCAGTAAATTACACATTTTAGATTCCAAGATAATTTAATTAGTTTATTATAATTCCTAAGTACAACTCTAGTCATACTAAAGTTTAAGTACTATTTTTTTTAGTACTAATATAGTTTCCACTTCACTTGTTCTAAAATTGAGCTTTTGAATTTTTTAGTTTCTTGCATTTTTATTAAATTAGATAAGGTAAAATGCAATATAAAATAACGTAACTTTGTAATAATAATAAAGTTTAATAAAAATACTTATTGTTAGATTTAATTCTTTGTATAACTTTTTAAAAAATAATAAAAAAAAAAAAACCTATTCAAGATTTTTTTACTATACATACCATTGGTATATTTTTAAAATGATATGATCCATGTAATGCAAAAGATAACTCTTTGAATAGATAAATAGAAGCTAGTAGATATTTCAATTGCATTATAAGAGTCTAATATAGAAAAAGAAAACTAAATTATATAATTTTAATGATGAATATGTATATAAAATGTATAGAATCATTTAAAGCTATAAATATCTTCTTATCTAAAATTTTAATCAAGAAAGCACCATTATTCATGAATATCTTTTACAATAAAAAAAGCCATACAGATTTTATATAAGTTTTATAATTTGTACAGAGTGTCCTACAAAAGATAAGTAAATACAAAATGTTATGTTAACTACTAATTAATGGGTTTCGATATGGCTAATGGGTTTAGCGTACTGCAAACGGGATAAGAATCCTGAACAAGTTATTTTTATATAATGTTTACTTCATTTTCAAAAGCTTAAAAAGTTTTGTTTAGTATTTCTTTAATCATTTTATATTTTTGTTTTAAAAGTCATTGGAATACAAATTTTTATTATATTTTAAAAATCTTTTCCAATTTCAAAATTCATTAAATTTCCTACTCTTCTAACCAAACTTTAAATTTGTATCACAAGTCTCTTCCTAAAAATTTAATTTAAAGAGGTTGTGGTTTCAATTGATAGCTTTTAAAAGGTTTCCATTCTCTTGTAAAAGAAAATACTTTTTCCGAGAGTTGTGAAAGTAAGCGAACAATTTTGGAATTTCTACTCATCGCCCGACTCAAGTTTTACATCCACTGAATATTTCAATCCGCTCAATCTTTAAGCTCATTTTCGCTTATTTGTCGGAATATAACATGAACATGTGTTGACCGCAATGACATCAAATTTGTTGATACAATTTAAAAGTCTATTAATGATGTAAAATAGTAAGATTAAAATAATATTCTTTGAGTAGAATACAGTGAACAATACTACAAGGTGGAGTTGAACATTTTTTTGAATAAAATTTCTTTCAATTAATACCAGAGCAGTCATGCATAACAATAATACCTAAAAGGTAGAATTACCCTGCATCTTTCCTGATAATGATATTATTATGAATCTAATCACTCTCATTAATTGCATAATTATAAAAATCTTTTGTAGGACACCCTATATTAATGCTTGTATATGTATTTGTATATGAATATACCTAACTAAAAAAAAAGTATAAAATAAAATAAAATTTCTATAAAATAAAATGGCAAATTAAAAAATTTAAAATAAAGAAAGAAAAAGAAAATAAAAAAAGGAAAGCAAGTGAAGTGAAATAAAAAGTAAAGGAAAAATGAAATGAAAAAGAACATCCTTTTAAGAACTTTTGATTGGCATTTTGTTTAATTACGTACGGTTCAAGGAATATAGTTTTCCTTTAAAATTTTCAAAATATACTCTAAGAAAATGAATAAGACCATCTTCTATTTCATTTTGTGTTTTTTTTATTTTTTTTTTTACTATTATTTTAGAAATAAAACAAAAGATTAGATATATTTATTTATTATATGTACTTAATATTAGAGTGTTAAGAATATCAGCTAGAAATGATGTATTCTTGAAATAATAGTTAAATTGAGCTAAATTTATATTCTTATTTTGTTTTATTTTTTTATTTTTTTTTATATTTTAATTCTTCTGGACGATTCTTATTGTACTTAAAGTTCTAACAATGGTCTCTATAGTATTTTTTTTATCTATTCTCCCTTTAAAACTAAGCAATCAATAACATACAATGTAAATAAAAGAAAATATATATAATTTAAACAAAAAGAGTTAATAAATTTATTTTATATTTTTTTTTTAATTATATAAAATTTTTTTTATAAAAGAAATCTTTTCTTTTGTTTTATTTCATTATACTGTTCGTAAATGATGCTGACTGATCCTAAACGACCTTTGTTACTGATAAATAATTTCTGATATTAATGTAAGAATTGTTTTTTTTTTTTGATATTTTAAACAAATTTTAAGTAATTTCAAAAAAACTGATTAATTATTTAATTAAAATATAAATTTAAATTTGAAAATAATAAAATTAGTATTAACATAATAATATTATGTACTTATATAATATTGAAACGAGTACTTGACTTCAGTATAGATTGTATAACTTTGTTATTGTGAATAAAAGAATATTTATTTTTAGGGTAAATGCTTATTTAATTTAAAAAAAACTCAATAGTTTTTGATTTGAGTTCAATGTTAGTAAAATACATAATTTCAATTATTAATAAGTTATTCATTTAGAATTTAAGTACTTTAAGTTTGTAATTGATAAAAGATAAGTACTAAAAAGAAATGCTATTAAAAATTTTATAAGTACAAAAATGTAGTCGAATACAATTTTAAGCGACGATCTTTTTGAAATAATGCAAATACCCAACGTCAAAACTGTTTTACTTTATTTTCTTGAATATTTAATTAGTTTTTTTATAATTTACAATTCGATAACTTTTATGTTTGAATGGCAAAACAAAAGGAAATATAAAAATTTTTCAAAAGAATACAAAAGTACATTGTAAAATATTCATTTAAATATGCTGTGTAAATATAAATCTTTAAATTCATATAATTAAGGGTAAAGTATTCACTGTTGTACGTTGTACAATACATTTCGAAATAAAAACCGAATGTATTAACATTATAGCATTATATCATATACATATATATGGTAACACTATTTGCTCATTATGTCTTAACCTCTTGTTAATTCTTTTTTTTAACTAAATTTTTAAGGAATAAACGCCAATTTGTCAATAATTGCTATCAGGAAATAAGAAAATTAAAGAATGAAAGTGATTGAGATGGGTTTAAAAAAGTACCATTGTGTATATTCTACGTGATTGTTAAATAAGGAAACAAAAACACTTTATATATATATATATTTTTTTTTAAATTTAATTGATGCATGATCAGAATCTTTGAGATTTTCCATTTGTTTTAGATGAAATTAAGAGCTTGATATTCTTTAACAAAGTTATTTGAAGATTATGAATGAAAACCGTTTACAGTAATACCCCCAATTCTCTAAGAATTAATAACATGTGTAGTTATAATTCGTTTAGGCTCAGTGTTGTACACGTGTACAATCTGAAGGCATCTATATATTAATTGACTACTATTTAATTAATGTTTCGACCTTCAATTAATTCTTTTGGCATGTTGTGTACTGAGGTTGAATATTTAAAAAGAGAGATCAACCATATATTTTCTTTTTTTTTTTGTATTAATTTATAGGTTATCAAATTCTAATTTTTTCTGGATTTGATTAAAAAAAATAATGAATACTGAAATAAATTAAAAATTAAAAAAAAAAAAAAAAAAAGTAATGTAAAAATAAAAAAAATGGATTGAATTAATTATTTGTTTTATTTATTTAAAATAATGAATTTAATTATGATGAAAAATTGTCAATTATATCAATTACAGAAATTAATTATTTCTAGTTCGTTTAAATTTAAAATTGAATTTCATTTGTTTCATTTGAACATATACACTTATATAGATACAATATATACTACTGTCTATCTGTTAATATAAATATGCGGTTAATATTGTTAAATTACCCGTATTTACTTTGTTTATTGTTAACGGTAATATTAATTTTTAATTTTTGTAATTAAATTATAATTAAGTTTTTTTTATTTTTTTATTTTAACGGTATATTTTACAATTTGAATATTTTAATTGAAAACATCCTAAAGATATGCAATATTATTCAAGCATTAAGAATTGTTAAATATACTAAAATAATTAACTTCTAAAGACAAATTAATAAAAAGAGACTAGAGTAGACAGTATACATTATTTAGAAGATGGATTAGGAAATACATACAGTGTGCTTTAAAATATAGGTTAAGTAATGGTTTATGGATACTTTTTAAGTATCTTATTTTTAGGATAAAGAAAACCCATGAATTTATTATTTTAAAATATAAAAACTTTTAAAATAAATAGTAAAAACAAAGAACTATATTAAAATAGAAATTAATTATGTTCTTCTATACTTTAAATCTATAATTGTATTAATACTAAATAATAAAGATATTTATTGTTTTTGTAAACAACGAACAGGGAAGAATTGGCGAAGCTTCAGAATACTTGCAAAATTGGAACTAAGGATCTGACCGATAGGTCAGTGGTAAAGTGGCGGCTTGTCAATCGAAAAGTCTCGGGTTCAAATCCTGGCCGGATCGTATCTAATAAAAAAATATATAGTGTATATTAAAATAATTTAATAAGAAGTCCAAATATCAAAATAGGCAAAGCATTAATATTATCAGGCAATATTTACTATTGTCTGGTACTACAAATAAATAAATAAATAAATAAATATAACTAAGAATTTCTATCGTAAAGTGTTTAACTATTAACAATGAACTTAAAACTTAACTTCACTTTTTGAAATAAATATTAAGTTTGGTTTTAAGAAATTGTTTAAATTTTAATTATATTATGCTACCGGTCATAAAATATTTATTCTTCTCAAATCTCGTCGGTGACAAAATATATAATGTATATAATATAAATTACATGATGTAAACCAAATTATTAATAAGCATTACCTAATCAATAAATAATATAAAAATGTTACTTTACTGCGCAAGGTCATTAGCCGCTATAGTATTAAAAGAAACAAAGCATTTTATTAAATTATGTATGGGGCTAATTTTTTTCGACGGACAGCGGAAAGCATCGAAAGCTACTCCTTATCTACTTTAAACTGTAAGAAGTACTTTTGGGCAGTGTAAGTCCTTATCGTAAACCCTAATTATAAAAATTAAATTTTAAAATGGGGCATTACAAGCGTGGAATTTGATTTTGTACATAGGGATTCGGAAATGAAGCTTGTTTTGAAGATTGGGAAAATAGAATCATCCAGTATGTGTCGAATTATCGAAATTAATTTAATTATATTTAAACAATATATTAAAGAAAATTACAAATTATAATATCAGATTTTCCAAAGTTATAATAAGTGGAAAATCATGGGGTCCATTATTTAATATAAATTTTAAGAATCTTCTAAATTATTGATTTTTTCTAAAATATTTTATTATTACTGAATTTAAACATTTTCTAAAACTTTCTTCTCCAAATAAATATAAAAATAGTAATTCTTTAAAAATTTTTATTTACTTTATGGAATATCAAATAGGCGGGATGAAATTAAGTCAAACGGCGAAAAAAGAGAATCGCCTGTTTTTGTAATTTGTATTATATAATGAAAGGCAGGTGACTGAACTAACTGAAATCAGAGTTCATGAGAAAAAGATATCTTGATTTTGCAATCAAACTTCTTAAAATTTGTAATCTGTAAATACATGAAAATTTGATTTTAAAACTGGATTCATTTCAAATTTTTTACTACAAGTTTACTATTCTTTAAAAATATGTTTAATGGTTTCATTTCAAGAATGGTTCGATTTAATAGTTTTTAAAGTTGACTTCAATTTTTAGTAATTTTATTAGGATTTGAATTTATTTCCATTGGTTTTGGTTATGAAATCAATTCAACTTTATTTCGTTCACCGATTATTTCACCACTTCAAATTTAAGGTTAAAATTTTGTAAACATTAAAAACATTTAATACACCTTTAGGCGTAGTGAGAACATTGTCTTTGTCCTGATTTTATATGATTTACTTTATTTTTTATTTTACTCACTGCAATCAAATAAGAACTAAAGTTAATTTGTTCTGAATATTTGTTATTTATTTATAAGTGAATTTATTGTTTCAAATAAAAATCACAATAATATCGAAATAAAAAAAAAAAAAGTAATAGATAGAGAACATGAAATAAACAGTAAAATATAATGTAATATTGCTCGAAATAAAGAAGAAAAGACCCAAGGGCACGTTTTTTTCGATTTTATAAATGAGAAAAGAAACAAATAATAAGAATAAGACATCCAAAAATTACAACACATCCCTTGCTCTAAATATTAAATTAGTTTTTATTGTTCAGGGCTGGAAATTTTTTTTTTTTTTGTATTTTATTTGGCATTGGATCCACCGGGCTTTTTCTTTGTTTTATTAGATTATACGTATACTAGTCAATTTTCAATTGATAAAAACTATAGATTTATTTTATGATTGTTTTTGTACTTTTAATGGTAATTCCAATTTAAGCAATATTAACTAAATAAAAAAAAGGGTGAATACACAATTGAAATGTTATTTAAGTAAACAAAAGTACCAATAAACCTCAAGTTTGGTTAAATAAATTTAATTTGGAATTCTTTTAATACTTTAAGATGTTTGTTGAAGTATTTTATTAATAAAATGAGAAACTTGAAATTTTTTGAGCTCAATTCAGTCTTCAGCTTGTATCTCATTTTTATTAAAGCGTTTCATTATACCCACATTTTTCAGTTAAGCTACTCAGTATAAATATTGAGTTATGATATCAATCCCGTCCCATTTCGTTGGTTTTTATGTCCAATAATCTTTAAGAAGAACAATATTTGTGAACGACTTTTGGACAGCAGATAAAAGGTACATATGGTGAATATTTGAAAATAAAAATATTCCATTAAATTATTCTTGTATAATTTCGTTAATTGCTTTTTAAAAAAAACTTTCATCAAGTTTTATAAATCTGGTGTCAAAAAAGGAGTTTTAATTTAATACAACTGGGGTCATACTATATTAGAGTACAGTTAAAATTTTTTTAAATGATAATATTCCTAAAAATATTTGGCAATAAAAGTGATGGAATGCTTTGTAAAACACAATTTATCATTTATTTTAAACTAAGGGTCATTATTTTTACTCATATAGATTGAAAAATTTCCCACAGGTCACTAATTTCATTTTCGTTTTATTTAATCACTTAAGTTATTATATATAAGTACTATGTTCACCTTATATACTTGATATATATGGATATATTATGTTCATCCATACAAATCATGTAACTGATATTTACCGGTGTAATTATTTATTATACCTTCGAAACCATCTTTTTAAAAAATTTTAAGCAATTGAATTTTGTTGTTTTATTTGAAAAAACTAAAATAGATTTTCAATTTTTTATTTTTGGAAAACTTAAATTTTTAAAAAAATGGAAGTAGTTTTTTATAAGAACGGATGAGTTTTCGATACCTTCTATTGCACATCATTTTCACCATTTTGAAAAATCCAGTTTCATTTTTTACTGTAAATTTTTTTTAGGATTCGAAAATAACAATCACTTTTATAAATAAATACTAAATTTATGAGTTTATATATGATTCAATTCAGATAAATCTTGCATGTGCTTGAATATATATTTGGTTCCAACAAATGTACATATACTCGTATATAAGATTCAGTTTGAGAAACGAAACTGTTTCATGATTAATATTTTATATTTTCGTATAAAATCATAAAAATAAAAAATGTTCCAAATATATATAACATAAACATGACATTACTTAAGTCGTTGTACCGTTTGATATGAAAAAATGGGATGTAAATAAAATGAAATAAAAATTGAAATATAAACTTGGATCGAATAAACAAATATACACAAATGATGAAAAAAATCAAGGGTTTTTTCAAAGCACATTTTCAAATTTATATGTTGTTGTTGTTGTTCAGACGGGGGGGGAAGCAAGTCTCCCTTACACCTAGGCCTTGCGGCCCGTTGTGCACCCCTCATTAAATACTTTCTATTTATTTTTAACTACTATATTATTTATTTTGTTTATATTATATATTTGTATATTTATATTATATTTGGTCACCATGGGGATTCGTAAAGAAAAATTATTTTTCAATAATTTTTTTTTTAATTAAATATTGTATGACCTGACCGGGAATCGAACCCGGACCCCCTCGGCTAATAAGCCAAATGCTTACTCACTGCACCACCGAGGCCCCTTCAAAATTATATAGTGTTTCATATTGAGTATTTTATCTGAAAACTCTTGATTTTATAAAAATAAATGATAATATTATAATTTAATTATTTGATTAATTGATTATTAATTATGAATAATAATGAAATCTATACTTAGAATATAATCCTAATGCGCTTAAGAAAACCTGTTAACAAGTGCAAAATATAATGTTGGAGCTTCAATGTTAACGTTTAATTTTGGAAAAATATGCACTGGAGAATAAATTAATGATTTATAAAAATGGGAAATTTTTAAGTCCTAATAGTCCTTAAATGGGGACGGTTCTTAAATTTTTACTAAGCAAACTTATGATGATTTTCGAGGAACTACTAATTTTTGAGGAACCAACTTCTTCAATATTTTTGTGAAGCCTATAAAAGCAGCCCGTTTTTAGATTGAAAATAAGTAGGGTTTATTTGTTATAAAAATTTAAATATAGGACTTTTTGGAATTTGCAGAGCTACGGTAGAGCTATAAGGTAGTAGACTCTTAAGAGGGACTTCAATAATAAAATAAGATGACTTTGACATCTCTTGTTTTATTTCTTTAATGCAGCTATCTGCATTTCATATGTTTCAATTTTTAGGCTATTTAATAATTGACTTAATAACTTACTTACATATGTAGTACCCATGTCTGATTTTTACTTCATTTGTATTGAGCATTATTGGATTTTAAAACTTTAGTAGCCAAAATAAAAATGTTCTTAAATTTCAGATGTCAGAAATTCATAAACTTTTAGCGTGCGTCAATCAGAAATTTGATAACTGTTTGATTACCAAAATGCGACAAAAAACCAACGCAATTTCGCAAATAATTTATTACTACTGCAACAAACATTAGTAATTATTTATTGATAAGCAAATGAAAAAATTTTCGAAAGTTGATCAAAAATTTTTGACATTTTAGAGAAGGGCCATATTTAAACAAAATATTTGGTTTTGTATTTAATTTTTAAGTTGAATTGAAAAAACAGAGCCTAAAGTTAAACGGATGAATGTATCAAAAAGCTGCGATGAGTTGAAGCTCAGTTTTATGCATTCAACACAATAAACTTCAATATTTTAAAAATTAATTTTTACAAGGTTAACAAATTCTTCTAATAATTTTTGCACCATCTTATGCACCTTGTACAAGAACTATATTTATTATTAATTTTTAAATCGATTTATATTAAAGATTAATGTATACTTATCGTATATACATTATGTTATAAAATAAAAATGTTAATACTTAATAGGTGTTTGGAAATATGTAGTTCAAACAATTTTGACGGCAAATGTAGAATTAGAAAAAAAAATTAGAGTTGCAGGAGTGCAATGTATTAATTGTCAGGTTTAGGGTTTGTAAGGTATTAGATCTTAGGTTTTAGATATGAGTACAGTGTCGCTATATATTTAGTAAAAATACCAAAAAAAGTTATTTGGATCATAGGTACTTCATTTATAGGGTACGTATCGTATTCTAACTGCATGGATAGATGATTTTAGTGAGGACATTGATGATTTTATTGATTATTTTGACATTGAAAAGGACCTTTGGTTTTTAAGAAATACAAAATATATCTTTTCAATTTTATATTTAAAATTGCCTTAAAAGAATTTTTTAAAAAGAAAATTTAAATCGGTCAAATTATTTTTAAAACATTTACAAAGTGTATAAAATTGTAATTTATGCAACCATGTAAATTTATTGCCTACATATCATTAACGCACGCGCATGTGTATTTATATTCTAAAAAAAAAATGATGTATAAGAAAATTTATCATATTTTATCAACATATAAAAAAAAACTTTCATCCTTTAATACATTAAAATGAAGCTCTTGTAAATCACATAAATATATTTTATTTAATGTAATAAATTATTTCTTTATTTTTTTTTTATCCTTCTCTCACTCTAATTCAGTAACACCTTTAATCATTTTTATTTCTAATATAATTTTTTTCTGAATCTCAAGGGATTTTTTATAAATTATCTAAAAAAAAATAAAAACTGGAATCTTATAAATGTGGAGGTAAAAATATGGTTATTTAACACGAATAGCCTTTACTTTCAATTTTTTTTACATACCAAAAACTATTTAGGTTTCATTTGGGCATACGATTTAGTTTTTATGATTAATAAATTCTTAATCAAGTTTAGAAGTTGCCGTGTTCGAACTCTTTTTGATTAATTATTAAAACCATAGATATTTGCATAGATTGAAAAAATATTTGCAAGATACATTTATCTGAACTCATCTAATTTGTTTTTTTTTAATTCAAGAAGATTTGTTTTGTTTTGAAGTGAGACTAAAATTTGAACCAATTTATTATTTTTGTGTACAAATTTTGATTATCAATTTTATTCGTGACCTATCATGGGAAATATATTAATTATTTCCTTAACATTTTATTGTATATTTTTTTTTATTTGGATTACTTTGTTGGTGAATCTGTATTTCATTTCATTTAAAACAATCGAAAGTAGAAAGTAAAAAAAAATAGAAACAGATTAATAGGTTCTTAAATCTCATGAGATTTAATTCAATTTATAAAGTAATTGGATTTTTTTGTTTGTTCTAAATTAAAAGAATCTCAATGCGAGTTACAGTTATGATGAATTGGTGGCTTACATTGTGTTTTAATTTGTTAAATTGTATTGAAGAAATTTCAAAAAATATTTTATTTTTTAAATTTAGGTTTATAACATCTATATATTATAAACAGAAGAATTAATTTATTAATTATTAATTATTATTAGGTTCTACTCATATAAGGGATATTTTCAAACTGAAAATGCTTCGGCGCTTGTTGTTTTTATATTACTATAAGTAATAGAGTATTAATATAAGTAATGCTAATATAAAAGGTTGCCATACGTGTACTAATATGGAAAACCCAATTTTATCAAAATTCTTAAGCCTTTTATATCTTTTTAATGAGGCCTTCGTTTAGAAGCTGTAGAAGTCTAAAAATTGCAATAAATTTCTTACAATTACTTTTCAATATACTTTATACTGAATTAGGGAAAATTGTTAAATTTTGAAAATCTGCTTTATTAAAAACGTTTTTCATTACTCGTTCAGTTCTGGTTTAATTTTATTAATTTGGAATATCAGGTTGCATTCACACGTACTCAAATTAAATTAATCTTTAATACTCTAATAATTATTAAAAACACAAAATCTTTTGAAAAAATTTAAATTATTTAATTTTATTGCATTCTTTTAACATAATATCTCCAATCTTGCATATATATATTTATATAAACGTTTGTGAAAATTAGTAATATTATACAAACTAAACTTTAAGGAATTTTTTTTTTATAAATTCATGACATCTCAGAACAAATTCCTTTAAGGATTACGTGGTAATAAAATAATAAAAATTTTTATATATATATTTCAACAATTCATTTAAGACCCTAATATTCAATAACATAACAATTCAAAATTAATTTAATATTCAGAGATATATTTTTAAGAGTCAGACACTATAAAAGTTAGTAATAACATAATGTAAATATTAAAAAGAAATTTCAGATACGATATTCAACTAAAAACTCTCCATATTTGCCTTATATTCAATTTTAATGTAATACAAAAACAAAACACAATATCATCACATGAATTTTTATTCAATCATTAACCATAAAACCAACAATACCATCATCACTATCATAAAGTCTTTTTCATCATGTAATTAATATAATTTAATTTTCAATATACTTTAGCCATTGCTTCCCATATTTATAGGAGCACAAAACACGAATAAAATTTGTTCTTTAAAAATCATGTTTAGAATTTTGAATTGAATTTTATTTTAGATCTTATGAGAAGATGAATTCAATTTTCGAGAAATACGATATTCAAGTAAATTAAACACATTTTCTTCTATCTATAACACTGATGCTCTAATAAAAATCCCATCATTAAAAGTAGCATAGTAACACATAGTGAGAATCTTTCTGTAAATTGACCATTTATTAGAATTAAATGGTCAAAAGTTAAAAAAAAACAAACAAAAGAAGAACAATAAACGATTGAAGACCACAAAACGAATTGACAGCTTAACCCAAAATAAAAAAGAAAATGTCAAAAAAAAAACAAAGTGGAAAATTTAAAAAACAAAAAGTCGAAGCCCAAAAAAAAACATAGAAAAATCCAAAAGGAAATTCCTTAGAAAAATTAAAATTTCAAAATAGAATAAAATATTTTTTGTTTTTTTGAATTTGAATGATAAAAAAAAAAAATAAAAATAAGAAAAACAAAATAAAAAATTAAGTAGAAATAGAAATGTCAAAAATTTCCACTCACGTACAAAAATCAATTTTCACAATCATCATAACAAAACTGTGTTACCATGTTTTTATCTCTGTATATACTGTAAAAAAAAAAAAACCTGGTTGTCCTACATTGGAAGGATCGGATCGTATAACTAAATTATGTTCTTGTTCTTTGGTATGACAATTGTTTGAGGGTTTGATTGTTGGTATTTTAAAACAACCAATAGGAAACAACATTCAACAACCTGAAAAAAAAACAAATGATTTGAATTTTGAGTTTTTGGAATATATAGCAATTGCTTAATGGGATTTTATTTTTTATTTCCTGCTTGATTAGGCACCAGTTTTTTTTTTTTTTTTTTTTTTTGAATTCACTCCAAATATTAAAAAAGAGAGAACATGACAAATTTATGAAAATAATTTTTGTACATGTTTAATAAAATAAAAATTACCAAAATTGGAAAAATAAATGTTCAATTTATTGAGTTTTCTGTAAATTTAATAATAAAAAAAAAATTATATTTATTTTGGTACTCCTGGCACCGTATTTTCTTTGTGATGTAACTTTGAAAAATTCAACTACATACAAAATTTAGTTAATAAATTAAAATTGAATTCAACAAAACCTTAATCAAATTCTTTGTTGTTATTCCAATACAGGAAGAGGGCTTATAAATATAATTCTTCTAAAAAATGTATACTGATATGTCGAAAAGGTGAAAATCTTATGTAATATTTCTGCTTCTCAATTTGTAAAAGTCAAAAATCTAAAACTTGTTCGAACTTAATACTTAATAATAGTAATAACCCTATTACAAAAAGCCTGTATTTCTTTTGACTGTATTTCATATGCCTGTACTTCATTTGCCTGCATAATAAAGAACTTCCAAAAGCCCCGCTAAAAAATTATTGAAACCTTGATTTTGCACCCAAATCTAAAATCTCTCCTAACTCAGATTCTTCCATATACATATATATAAATTTTCTGGAAAAAGCGTATTAACTTTGCTTTTAAACCCAACTCTAAAATTCTCCTAATTATCCATAAAATTATGAAAAGATTTATCCAGACAGTGTTTATCATATATGGGAGTAGGGCATTAAATTATCAAAATTAATTTGGCCTTAGCTAATCTTAATGAAATTTATATAAATTCGGTCTAAAAAAACATTAACAGACAGACATAAATGCTGTCGAAGAGAAGACAGAGCCATGGGTATCTGAAACTTCAAACATCTTTAAGTCTCCAATCGATCTTCATAGATCTTTTGAGATAGATCTTTTAAAAATAAGATCTACTTAACTACTTCTCTCAGGAACATATTGTAATATAAAATGACATTGTGACAGTATAGTAGAATGAGAATTGCCCTTAAATATAAAAAATATGAACTGTATAGGTGATCTAGCTTTTGCTAAATTTACATTTTTTAATAATCTAATATGAAGGCATTGACCGACCGAATAAATATAAATTTGATGTATAAAAAATTTTATTAATTATTATCAATCAAGAATTTTTCAAAACATTTATCATTTTTATAAATATATTTATTTAAATAAATCTGCGCATCAACTTTTGCTTTGCAATAAATTAACATATATCAAATAATATTAAAATATTTGATTCTATATTTTAAATCTTAGTAATATATTTCATAATATATAAAATAACTGTAATATCATAAACCCTCTTTTAGTTTTGATTTTATTATATCGCTACATTTCTTTGTTTTTTTTTATCACAATATGCTAAAAATTAAAAAAAAAACAAAAATTGAATTGCCCATTAAAAATTCGGATTGACTTCATTTCAATTTAAAGCAAACATATCAGGTTTTGTGCCAGTTGCTAAAAGAACATCTTCAATTGTCGTTGGTGCACCGAGATTAAACCAATCTGTGCTGTTCAAACCAGCATCCTTTCTAGCTGATTCGATTGCATATCTTAAAGCAAATATTGCAACTACTGACATACATAATGCCGGTTCACCAGTTGCTAGAAAAAACAAAACCAATGATAATTTAATGATTTAACAAAACTAAAATTTATACCTTTCGATCTCAAAACGCTTAGTGGATTAGGACAATTCCTTAAGAAATTAATACGAAAATCTATTGGTATATCTTTAGCACCAGGAGGTTTATAATTCCAACTTCTGTTTGTTAATAGTTGACCATTTTGATCATAAACCAAACTCTCTGTTAACCAATAACCTAATCCCATTATAAAAGCACCTTCAATTTGTCCAACATCTATGTACGGACTTATACTTTCACCGGTATCTTCTAAAATATCGACTCTTGTTAACTGGAAGTTACCTGTCAATATATCAACTTCAACTTCCGCACAACTAAGACCCCATGTTTTATATCCAGGGACATCATCTGCTTTAAACATGTGCGTAGCACTGAGTTCGATTGATTTCAGATAACATGCATGAGCAATTTCTTCCCATTTAGCTTTTGGGTTTTCTTCTTTAATAGGTTGCATTCTTTCCAATAGTATTTCACAAGCTTTCATAGTAGCCTAAAATATGTATAAAATTATTCAAAAAAAACTTTTAAAGTAAAATCATTTTTCTTACGTAACACACTGCTTCACTTGTCATACTTCCACCTGTACATCCAGAGTTTGGTACTACATAATTCAAAGCTGGCTTAATTTTAATGAATTCTAGTGGAATGTTCAATGTTTTTGCAGCTACTTGAACAATTTTAGTATTAATACCTTGCCCACATTCTATGCCTCCATGAATAATTGCCACAGTACCATCTGTGTGATAAATAGAAACGATAACGGGTATTGCACCAAAAAAGTCTTGTGCATATTGCATTGGTACTATTGCTATTCCCTTTTTCTTCCAACGGTTATTTTTGTTAAATTGATCTATTTGAGCTTTTCTTACTTTATATTCTGTGGATTTCAAAAAATCTGGCAAAAGTTCCTTAATTCTGTTCCCTTGTGGAATGTTTGCTAATCGAACCTCAACTGGATCTTTATTTGTCATACGAGCTATATGTTCCATTATGTTTTCAATCATAGCAATTCCTTCAGTTGTTCCGGGTGCTCGACACCATGTGTTACTAGCCACATCTGTTACTACAATTTTACCCTCAGTTTTCCATGAATCATATTTATAACAATTTTTGAAAAATTCAATTGAACTAAATATTGGCTGTTCATTAATAGAACAACCCTCATCTTGAGCATAATTGTTGACAAGTTTTGTTATCTCACCATTTTGGTTAACGTCAACTTCATAATCACTTATTAAGCCGAAGCGTTTTCCACAAGTTTCCATGTTACTTTCCAAGGAAAGCACAAATCTCACTGGACGATTCGTGAGAATAGTTCCTAAAGCAGCCGCACAAGCTACTTGGGTGCAACGGGTAATTTTGGCACCATATGCTCCACCAATACGTCTAATTTGCATATTAATAGTACTTTCGGGGAGTAAACAGCTTTGAGAAATTGCAACTTGAACGAAGTCGATCCATTGTGTAGCACAGTAAACTTCAATCCCATCTTCAATAGGTATGCAAACAGTTGTTTGGGGTTCCATAGTGAAATGATACTGTCCAGCAATTTCAAATCTTCCTTTTATATGAATTTTACCTTCTTTTACAGCTTCTGGTTGTGCGTCAAATTTAAATGGTGTCTCATGAATTCTTTCGAGAGCATTATTTTGATAAACTTCTTTAATTGTTGTATAAATTGGTTCAGCTAAAATTAAAAAATGTTGTGAATTATAAGCACTTGCAAAGAAATATAATATTGCAACTTACATGACTTTGCATAAGCTATTTGCACTAATGTAGCAGCTTCTTTGGCAATATCCAAGGTGTCCGCCAAAATCATTCCTAAGGGTTGTCCATAATAACGAACTTTTCCTGAGCAAAATATTTCTTCATCTTCAAATACCATCATCATATTTCTAGGACTAAAATTATTTACACCTGGAATATCTTTGGCTGATATAAAAGAATTTACACCGCGAATTTTAAGTGCTTCAGAAGCATCAATGTCAAGAATAGTAGCATGAACTTCAGTAGCCGGAACAAAAACGGCCCACAATTCACCGGGTTGTTGTGGAATATCATTGAAGTATTGTGCTTCACCAGAACATTGAATAAGACCTTCAACCTTTTGTATTGGCTGAGTTAAAGGCCACTTATCTTTATGAGTATCAAAAGTTTGAACTCCCGAACTCAATGGTCGATTCAGAATTGGTCCCCCTGATTGAAATTCTGGTTTGACGCTTTTTGATGGGCATGTATCGAGTAAAAATTTATAAAACAGTCCTATGGCTAACTGCTTACGATATTTTGGACTCGGGTCAGGTAATGAAATACGTGGATTCAACGATGTTTGAAGAATTTCGATTGACTTCTTTAAAGTTTCAGCTTCATACAAAGGTAGCCCAATCAACTGAGTTTCTAATAATGTCGCTCTATTAAAACCTGGGTCAATACCACCAAAGCTAATAGTAATGTCTTTAATTATTTTCTCTTTATCAAGTTCAACCAAAAATGCGGCATTAACATATGCATGGGCATTTTGTGCTCTTGGCATTATTTTATATGATCTGAAAACGTATTTGGATGGGTCTAAAGATTTCAATTCAATACTATGAATTACTCGTTTATTCATATCAATCTTTAAGAAGTTTTCTGGACTTATTGATTCTAGCGTATATTCACCATAAGTTGTTTCATCTTTTGCAATGACGATATTAGCACCAACAGTTGTTAAAAGCAAAAATAAGTCTGATGGAAACTCATTATAGGCATGTTTAATTGATAGATTTCCGGCTAAAGTTCCAGAATTTCGTACGGGTACATTTGCAATCAAGTCAACATGGTTATAAAAGTGTTTGCAATATTCAAAACCTTTCTTTTCGGATAATTTCTTTAGTATTTCTAGTGTTTCAGTTAGACTAAGATTACCGCCCAACACTACTTTATCAGATGTTATTTGATGCTTATGAAGCTCAGCAATTGAATTAATATCAATAAAAATTTTTATATCAGGATCACGCCTATAAACTCCATGTGCAGTATTTCCAGCTACAAGCATGTACTTTTTGTCATGGATTGAAGCGAACAATAAAAAAAGATCTTTTAGAGTAAAAACTTTGTACCATTGTTTCTCATCATCAAAAACCAAACGCAATACTTCGGAAGGAGCTGAAATGCCATTTGAATGCTTACAAGAACATGTTCCAGCACAAGAGACTCCAGTTGCTGGGCAGATTTTGGAAGGAACATCTTTAAATAACAATATAGTTTTAATAACTTAGTTTATATTTAGAAATTAATTTAATTAAATATTGGAACAACTAGTACCTTCAATATCACATCCCATATCTTGACACATATTTTTGTATTTTTTACCAGAGTCAATCGCAAATGATTTAAATGCATCTAAAATTGGCCTGTATCCCGTACAACGACAAATATTACCACCAAAGGAATTTTCAATTTCTTCCATTGTTAATTTACCTTCTTTGGCTTGATAAAGACTGTACATATTCATAACCATACCAGGAGAACAGTAGCCACACTGAGTTCCATGAAAATCCGATAAACGTTTTTGTATTGCATCATAGCCATCTTTTTTATTACCAACTCCTTCTACAGTAATTATGTTTAAACCATCACAAGCGTATACCAATGTTAAGCACTGCAATTGAATAAATCAATTATCCGTGTTAATGTGAAAAACTAAAAGCTAAGATGCGATTTAAAAAAAAATAAATTTTTAATACCGAGTTAATAGCCCATATCATGTACTCTTTTGTAACTGGATGTTGTCCGTGCGCTGAAACGATACATGCACCGCAACCACCTTCAGCGCACATTATTTTTGTTCCCGGTAATTTGGCATGAGTGCGTATAAATGTGTTCAAACTTGTGTTAATAGGTACCACGGAAGGATTAACTGAAGTTAAATATTAACAGTTATTCATAATGAATTAATACTTAATATTATTTTTCTATCATAACTTTAACAAAATGTATATATGGATATTTTATGTATGTATTTATGTATATGCAGTATGCATATACCAAATGCATTTAGATGTATGAGAATGCACACATTAACACTTTACTCACTTTTAAAAGATTTTCCATTGATAAATACTTCAGCTTCTACATTTCTGTAAAAAATTAAAAAAACAATAATGTAAATATTATATAATATTATAATAAATAATTAATAAAATAAAATATTTAAACTACAAGGCTAAAACAATCAATTGAAATTTTTGATTTACTTTATGAAGTGTTTATATTACAGATAAAATTGGTAATTTAATAACTTTTGTAAATATTAAACACTTAGAAGTTAGAATAGTGTAGAGTTATTTATAAAATGATTGTTTAATTACTGATAAATAAAAACTTTTTAAATGTAAATATAAAAATCAAATATGGAAGTTTATTTAAAAATCATTTAGTTGAAATATTTAAAAAAAAAATTATAATTTAAATTATATCTTAATAAAGTAGGAGATAATATATAGGTTGAAAAGTCGCTGTTCCATTATTATAATATATTATAATATTTATTAAAATTTACAAATAACTTTAACAATTGACAATTTTTTTAACTTTTTTTCTAACTACTACAACTATCTGCAAATTAATAAAATATTGTATCTTATCTATATTTAGGTAATTAGATTTTATAATAATTATAAAATTATTAAAATACAACAGTCATTTCAATTAAGAGTCACTTCAATTTTTAAATCTTTTAAAAATAGTTCTAATGATAACGGACAATGTCAGAAAAACGTGAGATACAGTAAGCGCTAGTTTTAAATTATATTTGTATCAGAATTTACGAACTAAATATAATTTTTTCAACTTTTTTAGAAGCAATTATTTAATTGCACAATTAGAACCCATAAAAAAGGCTGGTTACAAAAATATATCCATTTTTAGATCACCGTCCTAACCATCCGACCACTTGGTTAAAATAAGTAATATTTCTTTGCTAAATGTTAATTTTGACAAAAAGGGCATGTGAATTAGCAGCAGTATTTAGCTTTTATTATAATAGAAATAATGTTATATGACTTATAAATTCTTTTTCATCGAAATTTGAAACAAAAACGAGAGGTAACTGTATTTCCATTTTAAGTAATAACAACTGGAGACTTTTATAATAATGTATAATAATTTATATAATTATAAAAACATTAAAAAAATTATTAACTTTAAATTTAAAGAATTGTTCAAAGTTTGTAGATCTGTAATTATGAGAAAAATTAAATAAATTAAGAGTTATATAACCATCCACTTAATTCCCTTTTTTTTTTAATTTTTACATTAGAGGAAATGAACTGCAATTAAAATCGCTTTAACATGGAAAATGTCTAATATTTTAAACAATATATATATTGAAACACAGATTATATTTAAACAAGTAATAAAATAACCAAGGGATTTTAAAAAATTAGAAAATGTGCTAAAAATATGAAGCTTTTTTTATAACCCTAGAATATTATTATTGAATTTGTAACTAATACCATTGTTAGCTGGTAATAAAATCTGAATTTTAAAAATATGTGAGTGCTTAATTTAAAATCACCCTCAGTAAGAGTCACGATAGGTTGGTAGTTCTGTTCGCTGCTTTATACTTTCATCTACAATTTTACTACATCGGAACCGTGTAATTTCAAATTTAATTTATAGCCTTTTTTTATGGCTTTAAGTTTTATTTATAGCCTATTTAATTGAGGTTTTGAGTTCAATTTGAGTACACTTTCAAAGTCAAACAAAAATGCAATTAAATATTATGATTATTAGTTATTCTATAATATTCTCTGATAAAATATAAAAGGCAGATTTACTTCGAAAATACATTAATAAATATTTATAATTTGTATTGAATGTGTCAGAAGTGGAAACGTCTTTGTTAAATACAAAATGTATTAAATAAATTAAAAAAGTAAGTAAAATAGATAGATTATAATTTCTAAAAAATACATATTGCATTTTCAAACAAGATCAGTCTTATGTTAACACATGGAATTATTGTAATTTAAATTCATTAGAGTTTTACATTATCTAAAATATTAAATTTATATAATTTTACCAAAATAATTTGTGTTTTGTTATTTTATGAAATTATTTCAAAAGATATTTGAGTTTTATTTTAAATTTAGGTAAATTTTTTTTATAATCCGCTTAAATATGAACATTGGGAGTGATAAGAAAATGGAATCTTTTTAATAATCCAAACACAATATGTGTAAATAATATGATTTTTAAAACAAATCAGCTGATTGAGCAAAGCAAGTTTGTAATACTATTTTATAATGATCCCAATTTCGATAACGAAAGTCAAAGCTTTAAAAAAAAAACTCAAAACAAAACAATGAATTATATATAATGACCAAAAAAATAATTAAATTATAAATGTGTATTTAATGGGTAGGTAATAAATATGTGAAACAGAAATTATTTACAAACAAGATGTGTAGTTGTTGTAAAAATGTCATGATTCATGATAATTGTTAATTATAAGGTACAATTTGTATGATTTTGTAGGCTGAAATTACGTTGTTAAAAAAATCTAAATGAGGTAATTATATAATTTTTTTTACATGCATGTTGTAAGTTGAAGTTTATCGGAGATCAAAGGTCTAAGTATAAAAAATAAACTTATACGAACTAGCAAATATGTTTTATAGGCGACTTTTGGGGATGCAAATAAAGTTATTAATAAATTTTTGCACTTTTGTAATTGTAATTACTTAAAATATTTAAAAAGATTATATATTTACATTATAATAATTATACAGATAAATTAAATAAATAATTGAGATCATCTTTGCTTTGTTTAATTGAATAAGTTTTGTTTTTAGACTCTAAACTTTTAGGAATTTTAAAATTTTATGGTAGGTATCTAGCAATTTTCGGTTTTTTCAGTTTATGAATAAAATATAAAAAAAAAATTAATTTATACTCGTAATAATAATTATACTCAAGTAATTAATTGGTCAGGCCAATCCATTGCAATTTTTGTACACATATGTAGCTAGTAATAGAACTGGGAAGTATTTGACTTTATAAAATAAAATATTCTATGACATATTGACTTTATTATGATGATCGTCCATAATAGAATTATTAATTACACATTCCATAAAAATCCCAAAAGAAATAATTACATATATAATGGATATGAAGTTACAAGAAATATTTTACTCACTCACGAAAACCATTTATACTATTATTCAGTATAGCAGATCTATTTCCTACTAGTTCACTCATTATTAAATAGTTTTCTTCTTTTCCACTTTAGTTTTTAAAATAATATTCAATGGTTAGTTTCTTAATATTAATTATATATATTTAATATTTTATTTAAATTTTAAATTAAGTATTTATTTTTTTATTATTCTTGTTCGAAATTAAAAGCAAAAATTAAGAAAAAAAACTTTTAAACTACACGAAGTTTAAAAATTCATTAAATACTGAACTAGAATTTCTCTTTTCACTTTTATATAAAGTTTTTTTTTTTTATTAATGATTTAAAGTAAAAGATTATTTGGTTATGTAATATGAAATATGCTTGTAAAAGCTCTGCTATTTTGTTTTTTTTTTGAATTCTCTATTAATGTGGTGCTCTCTTTTCGGCCAACATGTTGCGAGTATTCCTCATAAGTTATTATGTATACAATGAACTTCAACTTAAACTAAATGAATTTTTAAAAACACGATCAACAAAAACAAAAACTTTAGAACTCTTCCACTCTCTTTAATAATAACAACTTTTTTTCAATTTCCAAATGTTTCGGATAATTCAAAAAAAAAAAAAATTAAAATATTTGGCGTTTTAATTTAATTTTTTAAATAGTTTTAAATTTTTCTATTAATGTTTTTTTTTTTATTGTAAATAGAGAACTTGACGTATCTCTTATATATATATGTGTACATATATAGTATCTTCTGAAATATTTTATCTATTACAAAAAAAAATTTTTTTTATTTATTTTTAGATTTCAGTAAGCTTGAAGTTATGAAACTTCTGTAGGGAATGAGAGGGGATATGGAAAAAAATTTTGTAGATCATGGGTAGTAAAACGGGTAGGGATTTTATATTTTAAATTGTTTTTTGGAGGAATCTATATTACAAAACTTACAAACTTTCATACATTCATTTGTCTCTTTTTTAACTCAATAAATTTTAAAAATATTTTTTTTTTTATTTAAAGTTAAGTTTAATTCAGCATTTTTGAAAAAATGTTGTTCATAATACCAACAAGTAATGAAAAAAACCAAGAGTTTTTAAAAAAGCACATTTTCAAAATTAAACAATTTTCCATAATAAATTTTGGGTAAAGAATATAAAAAGAAGTTCATAATAATTTTTTAAAACTTTTTTGTAGGAATTTTGTATAGTCGTCTAAGAAAAATTGTTTAAAAATCAAAAGACACCATCTTTAGTTTGAAGGAGACTCTTTATAATTAAGAAAAAGTATTCACTAACGTTAAATATAATGTTGGAGCTCTATTTTTGGCATATATTAAAAAAAAAATATTGGACAGTTATTCAACTTACAGGTGTTGCTGTGCTCGTGAATAGTAGTCTGAAAAATTATATCTATAAAAGAGTTTGTATTTATGTTTTAAGATCTAAATGATCTCAAAATTTCAAATGTTCCTAAGTTGAATGGTTATAAGGATATATAGGGTCAAAAAAACGGAGTTTCGCGTAAATTAAAGCACTGTATTGCAACCTTATGCATTTGCCCAAAAAAAAGTTCTTTGATGAAATTTATTTTTTTAAAATACCTGCTAATATTTAGAATTCCTTTTTTTCAAACAGTATTAAATTTTTGTAAAAACAGTTTTTTTAATCTGATAGCAGTCTTTTCTGCATAAAAAAACATATTTCCCAAAATCAAGCAACTTATACAATTATTTGAAATAATTTAATTTAATAAAGTTAGAAAATATTTTTTAAACTGAAATGCTGTAAACAACAACATTTTTAAAATATTTAATTGAAGTTACGGAAACTGTTTCTGTAATTTTATTGTTTAACATGGTATTATTAAAGTGTTGAGATAATCAAACATATATATGTATGTATCTACTTATTATATAATCGAAACTTCACTAACATTTAAAATAGAATTAATATTTATAAATAATAATAGTGATGAGAGGAGTTGAAATTTTTGTTGTTATTTGCAAGTCATGGTGGGTGAGAGTCGAAAAACTATACAATTAAAATAACTAACTTTTGCAATATACTTAACTTAGTATGTGGAGACCTGGGGTATTTAGAACAATCGATAGCAGATTTAAATTTTCATCGAAAACTAGTTTTGTTATAATTAGTTTAATTTTTTTTAGACACATGTCGTAAAAATTTATTTGGGTTTTATAAGTACTTTTAATTTGATTACTCTGAAACTTAAAAATACAAATACTGCAATTAATTTTAATACTTAATTTTATCGATTTTTATTCTGATGAAAGTATGTTTACATTTGATTTATTATATTTGAGTAAATTTATGATTGTATTATTTTCACCCATTTTAATTTATTTAGATTTGCATTGCTCTAATTAAATATTTATTTATAATAAAAATGATGAAATAATCAAAAGTGTAATTGAAAATAATTATAAAATAATCATAACCCTTAAAATAAATTAATTAGCTCAATGAATAATCTAAATACAAACTGTAATTATAAATTATAAAAAGCTTTTTACGAGAATTCCCGTTATTATTATTATTATTAATTAAATACCAATGCAATAGTTTTTTTTGCTTCCATAGAATTCATTACTAATAAATTGCTTTGGAAAACATTTTCGATAATTAATATAAGAAAGCTATTTTGTCGGTTTGGGTAATCTTTTATTCCTGTTTCGTCTGCTCTCTCATAGACGTACACTTCTTTCGCTCAACACAATATTTTCTTTCTCTTTTATAATAAATAATTCTTAAATAAATATTGTCTAACAAAAATATGAAAAATAATGAGATTTTCATTGAATTTGGGAGTTTCGTAAATATGAAGATAGTAAGTCTTCTTTTGATAACTTTATTTTGCTATAGAAAACTTTGATCTAATATTTTGACTCCTATAAAAAAGTGCACACAAAATAGTACGAAATAAAGTAATGTTTTTAAATGTTTTGAAAAATTAGGAAAAGGTACTCATGTTTTCTCTCTTTCACAAAAACTAACTTTTTCCAAAACTGAGTTACTTTCAGTAGGTAATTAAAAATAAAAATAATACAATTAAAACTGTTAAATTCTTTATTTTAGTAATGCAAACTATTTAAAGTTTGTATTGTTAGTTGTCAACAGATATTTAAATTATTAAATTAAATATTAAACACATTTCCCGTTGTAGGGTATTGTAAATAAATAAGTAAGTTAATATTAAATTAATAAGTTTCATTTCAACTATTGTTATACGCCTAAATATAGGCATCCGATTATTTTCAAAAGAAATGTATCCAAATAATTGCATATATTTAGGCGCATTGCTTTTTATTTTTCTGAACAGAAAATAAACGATAAGGTGTCGACATTTTTATAGAAATAGAAACGATCAAATATTTAGCACTTTGTTATCTAATAAAAATTTATGTTATCAAATAATATCGGTATATCTACCTAAATATCTAAATAATCATTGATAATTAAAATATTAAGTTCGGTTTTTTGTTCTTATGTTTTATATTACTTAATTTATATTTGTCAATTTATATTTAAGGGCATATTTTGACATTTATTAATATTTTCCATAAAGGAAAAAAGTTTTCACAACATCTGAAAGAATTTTATAAAATTAAAGTTGTTTTAAATCTTTTAATTTAAAAAAATTAAAAAAAAAAAACTAGTTAACATGTAAAATCCGTGTTTTAAAAAGGCAAAAATTATTAAAGCGTAAAGCAAAATTTTAAAAATAACAAGAAAATTTATTAATTATAGGAAACTCTATTTCACTATTAAATATCGTTAAGGTTTATGTGTATATGAATGCATATGAGTCTTTATGTTTTTAAGAAATTTCAATAAGTGTTCCGTTGACTAAAATAACGAAGTTATTATTCCTTGTTGGGGAAATTACAAATAATTTTTTGAAAATATACTTAAAATTGTAGTAAAATTTTAAAACCACTGTACAAACCACATAGTTAAGGATTTTAGAATTGGATTTTTCGTTTATAATATATGAAAAATATGTATTAAACAAATGATGAAAAAATCAAGGGTTATTAAAACAGCACATTTTCAAAATTATATAGTGTTTCATACTGAGTTTAATTTTGGGAATGTATTAACTGGTGACCAGTATATGTTTTGTGATTTATAAAAATGGGAAATTTTTAAGTCCTAAAAGCCCTTTAGTGGGAAAGGTTCCCAAACTTTAACTAAGCAATCTTATGCTGATTCTCAATGATTTAGCCCCACTTCCCCCTTTAAAAATTTTGAGGTTTTAGGAATTAAATTTAGGAAGTAAACTTCTTCTAAAAAAGTTTTTAAAATATAAATATTTTCGCAATATCTACACGTAGTTTTAGTAATTTTTTTAATTTTATACCTCTCAAACATTCCCGCCATTATAGCAAATTATTTTTTTTTTTTACAAGGGAACCTCGAAAACCTCCCTTTGAAACTGTGATGTGTTTCTTTGGCTAGTTTGGGTCTTTAACACACCTTTTTTGAACCAAACTTAAGAAGGGAACCTGTGATACACATATACAGTTTGGTTACAGGGAAAGGATTTTATTGATGCTAAAGTTGAAAGTCATGCGTTTAGAGTTTTGTAGTTGGATTTCGATACCTAAAAGAAAAATCTATTCTGTATTTATTAGTAAAATATCTATTTGAAACAAATTTAAGTACATTTAGTGTATTTCAAAATTTGTACTGTATTCTTTGATTGTATTATGTATTTTACATGTAAAGAATTGGCGTATGTTTTAATTTTTTTAACATGTCTTAATATTTGACATTTGGGAAATATTTTGATGCTCACATTCGATTGCAGTGAAATTATAACGGTTTTTTAGTGCACTACATTTTATGGAAGACAATTTCCACTGACAATGTCATGTGAAGGTCAAATTAATTAATTGATAATTTTCGTGTTGTTGCTAAAATTTTCCACCAATCCCTACATAATTGTTTTACGACGTTAGTTATGATTAATTTACATCTACTTTCATATACGATATCTCAAAGTTCTTATGGACAACTTTGCTTTTTTTGTCACTTTTCAAAAGTTTAACTGAATATAAAAATAACATTTTTCCAGCCCACCTCAGATGAAAATAAAAGAAAAAAAAAAAAGAGACAGAATATATAGTACATTTGAAAATGAAATATTTTTTTTATATATTTTTGAATGTTGATTGCCAATACGTCAAGCCTAAATCACTTGATAGGTTCAACCTTTTTGTTGTTTATTCAAGTGAACAGTAATATTTTTTCGTGTTTCGTATTCCGATTTTTATATTTTCAATATATGTATGTATATGTAGTGGTACAAGACGATTGATTCTATACTAAAAATTGTATAATATATTTATGTGTAACAGTAACTTTTCTTTTTAGTATTGCGCCGATAAAATAAAAATTTCCTGAATGTGACATGAATATAATCGGAATGTCGTTATTGTCAATATTATTTCAAAAAAAGTATAAAAAAACTTCCAAGGAATTCAAGAAATATGAAAAAAAAGGATATTTTCATTTAGGTCTTGGATATTTTTTTTTATTTTTTTTTTTAGGTGCCTGGGTACCCACATTATGAAAGCTGTTGTGTTGTTTTGACATATCCTGCATATGAAGCATATTTTCTCCAGCGAATTCAACCAAAATTATATTTCTTATACTTTATGTTTTTCTTTTTACCTACTTTACAAAAATAAATTTATATGTGCTAGAAGAGTATAGAAATAGCCATTTTCTATTAAAATTGAAAAACTTGAAAAGAAAATTACAAAAAAAAAAAACAAAAGAAAATTTATTTTTTATTTTATGTTTAAAACAAAATAAATTTGATTATGAGAAGAATTTTCATTTTCATTTTCCTTTTTTATTTTTTGTATTTATATTTTCCAAAACTTATATGCTCGAATTATTTCTTCTAAATTATATCTGTAGATTTATAGATTTTCAAATTAAATGTTTCAAAAATTGTCTTATGTCACATGAGGGTTCATATATTTAAAAGTAATAATAATGAACTTGGAAACATTTATAATATGTCAAAGATTGACTTCGTCTTTTCTTTTCTAGTGGATAAACACAGGATGAATCAAAAGTTTGTTTTGTTTGTTATATTTTTGGAGAAACTTGAAAGACGAATTTTATGCAGGTTTTAATTGGATATGTAACTTTGTAAGTCCGATATTTAACTTAGAAAATAACAAATAAAAAATATACTAACACAAATATAAAAATTATAACAATATATTGAAGTCGTTACCATCAGTTTAATGCATTGAAGGACTAAGTTTGTTCGTATTTTTTTTGATAACCCTGTTATACAATTTATTGAAGTAATAATAAAATGCGAAATAACCAGCAATAAAATTCAAATCTGTAAGATACTTTTTGGGAAAAAAAAAAACTTAAATGAACTGTTTTAGTGTATTTTTGGAAAGAGAAAATCAAACAAAGAAAAAAAAAGGAGTAAAGAACAAAACTCTTGAAAAGTTGGGTTTACTTTTTCTTTTTTTTTTTTGAGTTTTTTGAGTTTTTACTATTCTGAGATAGTCAGCATTTTCCTAATGTACCATTCTTTTATTTTTCTTTGCATGTTTTTAAAGTGTTTTTTTTTTTTTTATTTTATTATTTTTATGTTTCAAGAACAAAAAGGAAGAAAAAGGCTGGGTCACATCGTGGAAATTGTTTTAACGAACAATAAAATAAAATGATGAAGGATGTTCTTTGGAAAAACAAATGGTGGTTGAATATAGATGGATGGATGATGGTATAAAAGGTATAGTATTAACAATAATAATAACAGGCAAACAATTTGGTAACAAATCGACTGTATGATAAACTTTTATTTTAGTTTATTATTTTTTTTTTTAAGTATGCACATACATTCATACATATCTACATTCAGAATACAAAATCAATTGATGTATATGTATATCTTAAAATATAATAATAATACTATATATTAAATATAAAACTATTCGTTCAAATATTATAATAATACAAATAAAAGTTTATATAAGAAAAACGATTTCCTTCGTCAGCAGAATAAAATATTGTTGTTGAGACGAAAAAATTGAAAATCTTGTAAGATTTCCACTTGAAATCGTCTTTGTACGATTCCAATGCCAATACTTCAATTTTATTATACTACGAGTATATTATCGTAGTAACAATTCATATTATTTTAACTTTTATTTGCGCATTTTCATAGTACTCTTGGATAATAGGATTCTGAAATACCTTAAAGAAAATTTTCTTTTCTTATATTTTTATTGATATTCTAAAAGTTTTTGATGATCTTATGTTATTTTAGTTAGATAATAATATAATTTATTAAAGTATTATTAAAAAAATTGCTATAAAAAATAATATAATATTATTTTATATAGACTAGGGAGGAAATGGATTAATGGAAGGAAAATTGACAAGAAAGCTAAAGTGTGGAGTGTGGAGAAATATGATTAGGGAGTTCTAATTGTTTTAACTATTGCATAAATTAATTGATTTTGAGTTGCATTTATTTTCATATGTAAAATGCATTCTGAAAATTAAAAATTTCTCAATTCCAAAAATATTGATTAAAAATATCTCAAATATTAATTTTGAAGTAATTTATGTAGAAAAATAAGAAATTTTATTTTTTGTATTCTCTAAAATTCTGGTCTTTTTAGATTCAAATCTGAACCAAGTTAAAAAATTTTAGATTTGGGGTAATTACTAATTTATTGCAGAAAAGTCTGATTGTTAATCTTGAGTCTTCACATCTCTAAGAAAAGTATTAAATTTTCTTTTGAGCCACAAACGTATATATGCGTATAAAATGGAGGGATAGAGGGAAAAATTGATTTGCTATCAATAACTAAATTACTAAAATAACAAAATTCATAGTAATTACATAGTAATTTTTAACCTAAAGATTTTGTTAATGGGTCGGGTTGTTGCTGTTCAAAGGCTTTTAAGTTTAATATAATATTAAATTTACAATTTCACATTTCAACTGTTTTAAAGAAAGTTAAATTGCTTGAAATGCAAGCCCTTTACTTTTGCATCTTTTTAAATCCTTAACAGCTGGGTGGCACAGTGGTTAAGTGCCGACCTTTCATGCGGAAGGGCCCGGGTTCGAATTCTAGTGAAAGTGAAAAAACTTTTCTGGTTTTCGACTCGACTCAGCTACCATTCGCCATTGGGTTTAAATTAATGGCATAATCAATAATTAATAATTATAAATCTTTAATAAAAAATACTTTAATATAAAAATATAAACAAATGCAAAATATAAACAAATAATTTAATTAAATAATATAATTCGCAGATATAGAATACCATATAAGTAAAATATAAAATATTACAATATAAACAAAAAATAGAATTGTAAATATTGAAAATCTAAAATGTTTCTACATGTTATAAGGCCTAGTACTACTATCTCATGTTTAAATTGTATGTGGAATTCAATAAGACCAATTCTAATAACACGAATATAATATGACCCCCTGTTCCAACATGTACCTATGGTATAGACAGGCTTCTTAGCCTAACAGTTGAACAGTTAGCGCTTAAAAAAAAAAAAAAAATACAAATTTTCCTTGATTTTCTTTTTTTGTTTAAAATTATATGGGGAATCCACTTAAGTGTATATAGACAAAATGTGATTGAATATTGTGTACTTAAACGCTTTGTGCACTTACAAGAATATTATGTGTAATAAAGGTAGTTGTAATATGCATAAAAATTAAGAAATTTACATTTAACCGGTCACAAATCGCAAACATGTGAAACGCTAAATGTCATAACACATTTAAAATTTTCCGCAAATTTTTTCAATTAGCACTTCGGGCTCTTAAACGACGGAAAACACAAGAACTTTTATTAAATTTGACGATTGGGTGCAATCTTTTAAATGTTTTGTGCACTTAAATTTAAAAAATTGTATGAAAAAATCAAAGAGAAGTTTAATGGTTTTTAAAATGTGATAAAAAACGGGTTTTGCATTTAAACGGTAGTGTTCTTAAGCGGTGTGCACTGTATAGATACATTTTTAAAAAATAAAAATACCAGCATTTGTATTATCGTTTTTCTCTAATTTCCAAATTTGTTTTAAAATAACTTAGTTATTAAGGTATTTAAGCAGAAGTACAAAATAACTGCTAACATTTTGTATAACGATTTTCATATGATTATTTTTCAAAAATGATTTATTTTACCAGTATATAGTAATAATCTAATAGATTATAGAGCGTTCAATACTCATTACTAAATATTGTAATTTTCATGCAGTCTCTGATTTTTTGTCTAAAACTTTTTTTTTAAATTGAAAAATTTTCTTAAATAATTTTAATTAGTAAAAAATAATTATTTGAATTTATTGAGTTGTATTTCATATTTTCAAAACTTTATACATTTGGTTGTTTAAAAAATAGTTTTTTTTTTTAGAAAAAACCCCTCCCCATCCCCTTCTATCATTATTGAAACTATTTTCATTAATTTAAAAAAAAAAACGATCCTTAAGACTTTAAATGGGAAAAAAACTTTTAAAGAACTTTTTTTTTTTTAATACCAAAGTTTTCCAATTTGCAATAATAACCCAAAAATAGAGTATTAACCATCAACATTGAACAAATCATTAAATATACATATACATCTCTACGAGTATATATGTATATGCAAATGGTTTTTGTAAAATGAAAGTTTTTTGCTCTTATTGCAATACACATTCATATTATTCTTTATTCAAATTAACTAATGTCTAAGTTGATATATATATATATATATATACGAGTATATATTTATTGTATCTATTTGTAAATTGTACTTTTTATGTATATATACATTACATAATATATGCATCTAAGCGTTTATATGTGAATTTAAATTTCAATTACGAGTATATAATAGAATTTAATACTGAGATTGATTCAGAAAATTCTTAATTAAGTTATTTTGCTTGTGTAAGTACTTTTTATTAAAAAAAAAAATTGAATAGAATTGGGATGAAAACAGACAGGGTTAGCCTTAATATTATAACAAATTGATAATACCTTAACTATATTGATATTTTATTTTAATTACATATCTGCTGAAATATATATTTATATACCTACATATATTTATAGAGTATAAAAGAATGTTTTAATTAGTATTAGAATTTTTTAATTGTGTATTTATTTGTTTTATGCTGTGTCAGTTTTGTAAGCGATTATTTGTGCTGGTTTGTGTTGTAGTTTAGAAACAACATAAGTATTTAACCACTAAATATTTTATTATTAAAGTACTTTAATCCAATAAAAAATAAATCAATGTTTTATAGGTAAAATATACAGGCATACAGGTACAATTGAATAAATAGGTATATGTACAACTAAAATTGAATAGATTTTTTTGTTTTCTAATATTGCGTGTGGTGTTTTAAATTTAGTTTTTAAATAAGTCTAAAGCAGACACTGATTATGTATTTAAAGATATTGCTATAGACTAAATATTGCTATTTTGTGTACCAAAAGTTTAAACAAATTAAAATTTAATATAGGAGTTCCTGTAAGAAGGGATTCTTACATTTCGTTGGATATCTCTCGACGATCGAATGCTTAAAACTAGACTTGAATTCAAATATCCCTTTTTCAAACTAAACTCTAATTTCAAATAAAAAGTAAAGCGGGATTTTTAATCCATCTTAATTTTATATTTATTCAACTCATAATGTCATCCACTTATTAAAAGTTTAGTAATAAAAATTCTGAATACATTTCTGTTATAAGTTATAAAAAAATTTAAATAAATTTTTATTTTATAATTATGTAACATTTACTTGGAGTTGAGTTGGGAGTCAACCAATTACTTTTTAGCATTAAAAAAATCTTCAGAATCATCATAATCATATCACTATAACTATTATCATCACCACATAATATTTTGCATATTGCTGTATATTTACATAGATTGACCTTTATTTAAACCCTTAATTGAATTAGTGGGGTTGTATAGAATTTCAATTAAGTTTCAAAAGTATTTTTGTTAATACTTATAAAAGATTTATATATTTATGTATATATATATATATCTGTATCAAAATTTAAAATATATTTTGGCTTTTGTAAATAAAATAATATATTGTGTATATAATAAATGGAAATAAAATATATTTAAACTATGCATTATTTTATACATTTGGATGATGAATAGTATACCATCTATCTTATACATAGATTAAAAGCTTCAACTTTGAGAGTCATCAGACCTCAAAAAAACTAATAAACTTAAAAGGGGATGAATTTTAAAAGTCAAAATGAGATTTCAACTTTGTTCATATATCCAATAAGAATTAAAAAATTTAACAGTTGACAAAGAAACATTTTAACATACAAATAGTTTTTTAATAAATTAATTTAAATTAAACTTGGAATAAGATTTTCTTAAAACGTGAAATAATTTTATAATTGAAATTTATTGAGAATAACTATAAGAATAACAAACAAACCCTATGGTATTTGATTTTATAAGAACTAAACTTTTTTATGATTACTTATTTATGTTATGTTAAAAAATCAATTTTAACTTGCCCTTAAGGCTTAAGTAAACGTGTATACAATGTTCCCCAATATAAGAACTTAAGTTTTAAATTAAAAAAAAAATAAATATCAATTTTAATTTATAACAAAATAATACCAATCAAAATGAACATTTTTAAAAATTTAAAGCAATTGTTCAAATAAACTCCTCATAAAAAATTTTGTTTTTATAACAAAACTTTTTAAAAGGACACGTTTTTTAATTTCCTGGTACAGAAATAACAACACAAAAAAGGATTTTTACTATAATAATAATAATAATAATATATAAAAGGATGACAATAAAATTTACAACAATGTCTAGTATGTAAAAATATTACTATAATCTTTCATTCAGAAGATCTGAATCTGAAGATTAGATCATAAAAAAAACAAAGAATATGTTAAAAACAAACAAATCAGTAAAAGAAGTGCCAATTCATCGATATTGAAAAGGTAATAACAATATTAGGGCCGAATTCTCAAGGTGAAATTCCCAAGTCTATTTAGTATTATATGATGAAATCTAACAAAATAAAAAACATGATGGGAATATTAAAATTATTTTCCTTTAATAATAAAAATAATAATAGAAATCCCATAAAAAAGCAAAAACTTGAAAAAGTTGATTACATCAGGGGTAGAAATATCTTACATCATTTTGATTGAATTGATATTTGAAATTGTATATGTGTGAAAACTATATATTATATGTATTGAAGTGTATTCTAAGTAAAAAACTAAGTATACTAAGAAAGTTACAATGTAATAAAATAAATAGAAGGAGTATTACAGGACACTTTAGGATCTGTGAAACTTAAAATCTTTCATAATTTTCTAAATTAATTAAAATTTAAAACTTTATTTTAGCATAGACAGCCATAATACTATTAAAATTTGGCAAAAAAAAAGTAAATTTAAGTGATTTCAGTGTCTAAGAGACAAACTCAGAATAAGGATTTGCAAAAACAGTCAATTCGGATAAAAATAAAGTTTATTTTATTTTGCAGTAAAATATTTCAAATACTTTTTAAAATCGCGACAATGAACCTCGTATTCATATTACATTGAAAAGTTTATTTAAAATGAATGTTAGGTAGAATATTCTAATCCTCAACACCTTTAGTTATACATATTTACATTTTCATGTTTTTTTTTTTAATTTAAGCAAAATTTTCCTTCGTTTTTTTGGTACTTTTATTCTTTTGAAAGTTACACATACAAAGGTATTCATTATATTCTCAACAAGATTTAAACAATGTTATAAGATCTTGTGAAAAATACCCACTTTTAGTTAAATTTTTATTTCTTTATCTTATTATTGTGTCCTTTTAACCCAATTCTAAGGATTTAATATATATAAACATAAATTCTATTTTTGTGCAATATTAAATTTATGACAAAAGCAAGGACATAAATAAAATCAAGGATTTTTTTGAAGGCGTACATTTTGAAAGTAATAAGATGCTCTTAACACCTGTCATTACCATTATTATAACTTATTATGCAAATTTTTCTCTAAAGAAAACCTACGATGACATTTTGAGAAACCCTGTTCAAGGTGAAAGTCTTTAAACTGTAATATTAGCTTATCACTTTTAACGAATTTGAATATGTGTTTAAAAATATCAGACAAACGATTACATTGAACTTAGTAAGCTCATTTCTTTGAAACTGTCTTAAAAATGTGTTGAAATTTACTAAAATACAATTTTTTTTTTTTTTGAATTAAAAACAAAATAAAATTTAAGGATGGAACACAAACTATAATATCGTTATTGTCCTTGTTGATGTATTTTTTCATTTTTTGTTGCAACAATAACTCCCTTTTTTTTTGTTTACTGTGTTGTTTAATATTATTTTTCATTTTATTAAGACATGAATGTTGTTTTCTTATACAATCTAAGGGTGTTTCTTAGTCGGAATTTTTTAATATACGTTTCTATTTCTTTCCTGTTTTTTTTTTTATTTCCATAATCGATTTTTGTCTCCTTATTTTTTTTTTTTTTAATTTTTATTTTGAAAATTCATAGTGCGTTCAGTACTTATCAGTTTCATATAACAATAGGATTTTATATAGGATCAGTTTTTATATATGAATATTTTTAAGATGATACTGCAGGTACAAATATTTATAAACAAACATAAGGTTTTTTAATTTTTTTCTTAAATACAATACATAACATTATCTCATGATCTGATGATGATTTACTGTATTCATTTTACACAAAATTATATTAAAATTTAGGGGTCTTGGAAATAAAACTTCAACTAACTCATCTCTTCTCTACTATAATAATAATAATAATAATGTATATAAATACATAGGTATTATAATGCCGCCGTTTTTCATTTAAAGTGAATTGAAGAGTTTAACGGCTGTGTAGTTGTAAAATAATAAAGATATTCATTTTGCAATAAGAAACCCATTATAAAATACAATGTAAAAGTTTTTTTTTTATCACACTTGAGCACTTCTTTTAAAAAATAAAAAAAAAAAAAAAAAAATATCCCATCATCAGAATTTTTAAGGATAACAGAATGAAACAAGGATAACAGAAATAATAAAGAATGAAAATAATAATAATATGACAGGTAAAATTGTTGTTAAATATTTTTTTTTTTAAGAATTTTTTTATATTTTCCTCTTTTTTACCGTTATATAGTGTATTAATCTTGTTATACATATGATATAATATGTTATACTATCATCGTCATGTTTTTAGCACATTTTCAAAAAATTTTGTAAAAATGTGCCTATATAGCTTCACTCTGTCCGTCCGTCCGTCCGTATGTTTACAAAAACTTTTGCACCGTTTGAAATAGAGTAAAGAAATTTTAACCATGGGTAGTTTTTGTAAAAAAAATAATTTCGTAGAAGAATTTTTTTCTGTAGCCCCACCTGTTACGGGGCTACAGCCCCCCCAAGTTGGAAAAAGCCCTATATTTAAATTGTTATAACAAGAGTTCTGTTACATATATTTTCAATCTGAAAACGGCAAATGATAGCTGGTTTCATAAACTTTATAAATTTTTACAAGGCAAATGTTTAGGGTTGCCATACGGGTACTAAAATTCACCATTATATAAAACTCAATTTTTGCGAAATTTTTAGCCCCACATATCTTCTAAACGGTTCAAGCTAAGATCTTGAAATTTTGGGAGAAGTTAGATCCTAAAAAAATAGTAGGAGTCAGTTAACAAAATTTTTTTGTCAAGCCCCCTGTTTAGGAGCTATAAGGGCCCGAAAATTGAAATTATGCTATTTTTAAGCACCTGTAACTTGAGTACCTGTCCAATTTTTTTTTTATTAATATACAAAATTTAAAGGTCCAACATTACATTTTAACATGTGTTAAAGGTTTTTCTTAAATTTAAAAAGGGTTCCTTAAAGTGAAGAAAGTATCTCCCAGTTTTACCCATTTTTGCTTAGATAATAAAATTCTAAGTAATATTCCAAATTTTTGTGTAAATCACAATTTAATTCATAGAACCTAAAAAATTAGTGGATGGGGGGGGGGGGAAGAAATTAGATTCTTGAGAAATTTGGCAACCTTCCCCATAGTCCTTCGACTATAACAACTTTTAAATAAAAAATTTACTGTTAGCAGTAAATTTTATAAGTCAGTAGTAACTATTTCCAAGTAAATATTTCCAAAGTTAAACTCAGTATGTAATACAATATAATTTTGAAAATGTGCTTTTTTAAAAACCCTTGGTTTTTTTTCATCACTTGTTTTTTTCTCATATTTTACTCGTAAAAAAATTAAATGGGTGGGAAAGAATGTTAGCAAGAGAATGAATGGATTTATGGATGTCATCATAACTTTATTAATGAAATATGTTTTTTTTTTTATTTTTATTTCTTATTATGTTTAATTATTACTATGCACATTTTAGACATGAATAAATTTGCATCATATGTGTAAGTGTCAATAAATTTATAAATAAATCTAAAATGTATATTTAAAATTGTGCAACATTTTTGAAATTATCATCAGTTGTTATCAAATTTATACATAATATTAAAAAAATCAGAAATATTATTTAAACATTTTCAAATTACATTTTAAATAATGTCAGTTTTTAATAAAAAAAAAAAAACCTAATTTATTCAAATCTAGTATAAATACCAAAAATGTGGTGTAGTTTTAATCCTCAAAAGTACCTATTAAATATTACCATATCTCATTTAAATTTGTGTTTCTCAATAAAAAATCATCTTTATATTTCACCACAACAAAGTCAACTTGGAAAATCTTTATTATATTAATCTCCACACACCATTTTTTGTTGTTTTTTACTCTTAACGGTATTAAAAAGTTTTTTTTTCCCTGTGCTAAATTATAAAAACAAAAAAGTACATAATGATGGAAATTTTAATAAAAATGTTTTTTTATGTGATGGGATTAAATAAGATTTTTTTTTGTTTTTTTTTTTACAAGAGAGAAAGACGCGTTAAAAATTCTTAGCATAAAAATTTCATAGGTACATACACACATACACAAATATATATTAAGAAAAAACAATTTTAATCACACGCAATTAAGAAAATCCCCGAAATTCTTTACCATAACATTATTTTTTATTTACTTTATTGTTTTTTGTTGTTGTTGTTGTTGTTTTTGTTGTTGTGTGTTGTGTTCATTTTAGAACATTTTCTTTAATGTAATTCAATATTGAGCAGATTAAGAGCTAGAAATTTATCCATTTTTTAATTTTTTTTTTTTCGGTAATTTCACCATAAAAATGCATAAAAAAATCCGATATAATTTCCTTGTTTTAAACGTCGTTGTTTTAAATGAAAATTCCGTTATAAAATTGTTATTTTATAAATAAAAAATGTTTTAGGTGTATATTTTAAGGAATGAATGATTATTGTCAAGGAACAGGAGAAAATTACTGGGATTAAGAATTGTTCTTGTTCTTGGTAATCTTGAATAATTCAAATAATCATTTTAGTTGTATGAAAATATTTAAGGAAATACCAAACATGGAAAATTCGGTTCATTATTTTTATTGTTTTTGTTTTTGTTATTTTAAGAAAAAAAAACAACAAAACAATAAAAAAAAATTGAATTGAATAATTCATTTAAGGATTAACTTGATTGTACCGCTGTTTCGGAGAGTTAAGCACATATATATATATATATATATATAATTAAAGTATAGTACCTACTATAGAATCAAATTGAAACAACAGATATATTTTAAGCAAAAAATAGGGTAATGAACCAATTAATATTAAACAAAAATGTATCCTCGGCTAAAAGACCTTTGTATATAGAATTTTTTCCAGAGAGTGTCAGACTACAATATACTTGAAAAAATGTTTAAAAAATTGTTTTTAAAAAAAAAATATAAGAGGGATTAAAAAACGAGATTAACTTAGGCCACTATATATACTTTGAGAGAGTAAAATGTTTATTTAAATGCCTTGACATTCATCACTGACATTGAAAATATCGTTTTGGTTATTTATTTTTTTATTTATAGGGCTGCTGCGTATGTTTTGGGGATTTTTCAATCTAAAATAAAAAAAAAATAAAAACAATAAGAAAAATTTAAATTACCACAATTTTATGTAGGATCTGGAGTCAGTGAAAACAAACGATTTCGTATTCTGTAATCATGGATTTTTATTTTTGTATGTGTTTATTAAATTTAGTACAGGTTCTATTTTTGATTGTTCTGGTTGATGTAATTTAAATTATAAAAACATTTTTTTGTTTATTATAATGGCGATACTAACACTCATTATGATGATGATGATAATGATGATTTTGTTAGAAAGAATTTTTTTAATATTTTGTTTCTCTAATTTTATGTTTATATTTCTTAAATCAAAGAAATGTTTTTTGTATATATATATATATTATATATGTACATTGTTGTAAGGTAAATCTCTTGAAAATAATATAAAACAGATCTTTACAATATTTTTTATTTTTTAGATGAAATCCGCTTTCATGATGTCAATACATATATATTCCTTTACATGAAATGAACGTGACTTATTTTTATGACATTTTCAATTTAGAAAAAAAAATATTTTAATAAAAAAATTTCTATGATATTTTCTTAACACATTTTAGGGGTGGAGGGGGAGATATGATCACTTTAGAAATCCTTTAAAACATTTGGTTATTAATTTTTCGTTAGAAATTCTAAATGTATAAACATAGATATTTAGGTGAATATTCAGGAATGGTATTAAATACATACATACATATATATATTATAATGTTTATAGTTTAGTGAAGGATTTATTTGACATTTGCGTTTTAAAAAACGATAATTATATTATTTTGTTTTTTTTTTGGTTTTTGTAGACAGTGAAATGATTTTTTTTGAATTTGACTTTTCTAATTTTTTTTTTTTGTTTTTTTTTTAAATTAAACGTCAATAAAATATGTGAAGGTCTGGTTATCGTAATATTTTGGATAATAAAATTAAAATGACAATTTTATTTATTAGACACATGATGTGTAATTTATTTAGTATTTAAATTGTTTAAATTCAGTTTTTTTTTTTTTAAATTAAAATTAAATTAGATTGTTTTTTGAAAACATTAACATTTGGTATTATAGATTTGTTTAGAAAGTAAAAACTTAATATTAATTCTTATAATACTATTGAGTTAAAACAGAATTAAATACATACCTATTTGTTTTAGGTTTTTTGGTTTCAGAGAATTGCTGAGAATTATTTTGAAATCATTGAGTTTTTATTATTGAATTATTAAAAATAAGTAGATTTTATAAAATTAAAGGTATTTAAAATCATATACGCTTTTATTTAATTTTTCGGTAAAATGTGTATTCAATTTTCTATTATGTAAGTTAGTAACTGTTTTTCTATGAGATCTATGAGATAGGTCTAAATCAAGTGAAATGTGTAAGATATTTTATGTCATGTGGCAATGTTGTAATATAATAGTTATACCAGTTTAATAATGTATTGAATGTATATAGAATAAATGAATAAATAGGAACAAAAATTAGAAAAAAGTCCAGTTTGTTGGAGTCAATGTTAATAATAACATCTATTGTTAATAAAAATTGTAAATACCTAAAACGAAATAATGTTTTTGGGTTTTATTTAATATTAAAAAAAATTAAGCTTACAAATGACTTAGTTTTTAACTTGTTATATCTTGTAATTTGCTTTTAACTTATGCGGTATTTCTTTTTCTGTGAGTTATACTATTTAATTAAATAATTTTGTTTATAATAAACGCATGGGTTAACTTGGACTGACTGATTCGAAATGCTAATAATTTTTTAATATAATATTTTTTTTTGCAGATAATAAAGATTTTTATAAAATTTTATAATGTCATCATATATTCAAAAATTGTTGAATTTTATTATGCTCAGCGAATGCCAACTTTTTGAACAATCTCATTATAAGGGTTGAAGCACATTTTCATTTAAATGGATATGTCCATAATCAGAACTGTAGAATGTGAGGTACCGCAATCGCAATGCATGAGGTATAGAGCAATGTATCAAAGGCAATTATACCTTATGTGATGCACTGTTTGGTGTGGAATTATGGCTGATAAAATTCCAAATTTTTTCAAAAATTAAACTAAGCAGCTAGAAATTGTTGTCGCTCAATAATCGTGATATATGATTTCAGCTCATAGCGCACGAAAGACAATGGCGATTCTGCAAAAACTTTTCGATTACCAAATAATTTAAAAGAGAACATTTAGTAGAATCGAACAGAAAATGTGCAACGTAATGCAAAATGTCTTAAAAAGAGTCGTTAACTGCGAAGAAAACTATTTATTTTTTCACATTTAACGCTCCTGCTAAATTAAACCAATAAGATGTTATTTTTAAATCAGGGTCATTTAGGTGACTCTTTTTATGTTTTAAACTAAAAATGAAGCGATATAGAATCAATTATATTACATTTATTATTACTTTTAAATTAATAAAAGTTTAAACATAAGTTTAATTACTTCAATTTTAGTAATAATAACTTTAAATGAAAAAAGAAATCAAAATTACAATTACATATCTTTCTTCAATTAAAAAATAGAAAAGAAAAATTAATTACAATCTTTGGGGTCATAATGATAAAGAAAAACTCAAATCAAAGTCCATTAAATCATAAGTGAAACATCTTCTTTTTATAATTACTTACATACTATGTTTGAAAATCATAAAAAATAATTAATCAATTGGAAATAATATCACTGCATTCATCTTCAGTAACAATTTCATTATGTAGGTACATCATCACATAATCTTAATCATCAACATGGTTATTATATTTATTGGGTGTTAGATTGTGTTTCATAAATAACTCAACTTACTTGATCAAATCTACTCTTATCTTATGTATTCATTCTTATTTACTTGCTTTTTCAATATAATAAAAATTGTTTAACATTGCATCTAAGTTTTTTTTTTTTTACTGTAAAACGGATCTCATCATCAGCACTTAATTTAATTTCTTTTTCCTTTCTCCTCTTTTTGTTTTTTATTATTATTATTATTTTTTTTTTATTTTACTTATAATAAGTATATTTTTAAGTGCACTTAAAGAATCTTATCATTTCTGGCCTGATGCATTCTAGTCTCTATATTCATGTTTACTTTTTAGAAAATTGTTTTTTCATCTCTTAACAAAACTTTTAACATCCATTTTCAATTTATGAAGATTTTATTATTATTTTATTCTTGTTTTTTTTTTATTATTTTAACGGAATAAAGAGGGAATTTTACCTTTCATTAAGTACACATTCAATGAATTATCGCTGTATCTTAAGTTTTCTATAAATAATTATTACTTTTATATAAAATCAATTGTGTGAATGGAAAAAAGCATAATTTTTTAATCCAAAATCCGTGATATGACTTTTACAGATTTGTAATCTTTTCTTTACACTGTATTAGATTCAGTGGTCATTTCAATCCTTTTTTTTATTATATATTATATTATATACACTATAAGTATCCCATATGTATACATATAAACATGACAATAAATTAAAACTGATATGTACATATAAAATATATTATATATATTTCTATAAACATTAATAACCCTGTTTTGAAAAATAAGGATTCATTGTTTTTTGTTCTATAGCAAAAATTAGAAGTGTCTTGATAGAATTAAGGTTTCATCTCGAGATATCGTTTATGAGATTGTGCTGCTATGATTATTGCTAAGATTTTTACTTCTTATTTAAAAATGGAATTATAAAATTTTTTGCCTGAAACTAAAACCATTGAAAGTTATATATAACTTTACAAATTTTAATTAATCGTGGACTTCGAGGGGGTTTCTTATATATTTTTTTAGTATTTTTTGATATGATTCACTTTTTACATGAACAATTAAATAGTAATTAAAATTTATAGTTCATTTATATTAGCGCTAATTATATATACTTAATGAAATTAGTCTGCCTTAATATTACATTACTTCATAATATTTGTGGGATATTTGATTTATTTATTTAAGAATGAAATGGAGTTAAAATAAAATTAAATATCAGTCTTCATAAGTTGATTTTAGTAAAGTCAGTATTAAAATACCGACTCCTGAAATGTTAAAACTAAGAAAATAAAGTTTTTAGACAAAAATATAAAAAACCCCCTTCAATTTATTTGTAAATTAAAGATGGTGTAGTCCAGTTTTCTAACACATCGTGTATAATTTGAACATTACAGCTCGGAACAAGTCCTATACTTTAATTATTTAGTAAAGTTGACGGCAATTATACAAACAACATACAAAGTTTTTAAATAAAACATTAATATATTTAATGGGAAAACAAAATCCTCATATATCTAATGTAGTTAAATAATGCTCTGTAAATATGCATTCATGTGAAGTTTAGTTACATTGTCCTATATTGCAAGATAAATTTAATTATTTTTTTACTGGAAATAAGCCCATATTATTAGTTATACATTTAATTTTACTCCGGTAATTTATTTAATAAATCCTTCATGATGACCGAAGCATACTATGAATGACCTTCTCAAAGTATTAAAATAAAAAATGACGTTGAATTATATATTTAGATAGATATTTTTTAAGTTGCCCTGTTGCATTGACATTTTTTTTTTTTTGTTGCAGAGTTTTCTTTTATCAAACAGACCATTCCATAAAAGAATTATGGAACAGTGGCATATGTACATACATCTATATATATTTTATATTTAAAAATCCAAGCTTTTCAATTCTTTTCACTAAGTTTGCTCCTTTTACTTACATATATATATACTACTTATATATATAAATATATATATATATATACAATATACATATAATTATATTTTATTTTAAAAAATAAATATTTTATCAAACTGATAAATGTATGACTTCATATTTGTTCTACATGTAAAATGCATATGTGTATTTTATATAAATACACATATAAGTTTTTGTTCTTTATATAAATTTCAAAATTGAAAAGCTTATACAATAAAATATGACATACGTAATCCTCTTAGATGGACTTAAGATTCCATCCACCCTAAAAACAAAACAGAAAAAACAAAAATGAATTTAATGTTTTGTTTATTGGTTTTGGTTAGAACAAAATTTTAAAAGAATGGTTTGAGTAGAATGAAAAGACATTTACAATAACATTTAAATTTTTTTTTATTTTAGTTGGAATCATTGCAATTTATTTACTGCTGTTGCGTTGCACATTATACTCGTATATTATTATGATAGTTATGATGGAAAACATGTTGTATAGAGTTAAGGCGATTTCTGTCGTTCATTCAGAACTACTAATGAATCTTGTGTTATTTAAGTTTATAGTTACATTTTTAATAAAAGATTATTTATATTCTAAATGTTATATTCCATTTTTATATTGTTGTATTTAAAATAGGCCACAAACATTTTGAAAAACACTTTAGACTTTTGTTTAGATTGTTGATGGAATTAGAAAGTGCAGAAATCTTCACTCTGCACCATAAATTTACCAGCAGATTGAGAAATTCTGAACTCTTATATCATAAATTGTTAAACCTAACAATGATATGTATACAGAATATTGAGAACTCCAATTCTGATATAAAATATAATGATGGTGGCCGTATGGTTGTATCTTGTCAAGTGAAATCCGTAACAAATTACTTTTAGTTATCGTCAGTTGTTGTCATGTAAATATATATACATATATATATTTATATATTGTTTAAAAAGTTCCTATTTTTTTTTTTTGTGATGTGAGTGATCACATAAAGAAAAAAACAAATAAAAAAAATTAAATAAATTTATTAATATTAAATTATAATTTTTTGTATTTTTTTAATACTTAAATGTTATATATTATATATTATGTTTATAGTATGTGTGTGTACATATTAATATTTGTATGGATGCATGTATCTATTTATACACGGTTTTCTGTTTTAATGTCATTTCCAGACTTTTATTTATGATTTTGTTGTTGCTGTTGTTATTTGCCGTCGTCATTTTGTTATTTGTTGCTTGTCTACTGGCATTAATTCAGCTTTTCGATTTATTTTAGTAAGTTGAATTTTGTGTTTTTTTTTTTTTTTAAATATATTTTTTCGTGTTTTTGGTATTACAAAAAAAAAAAAAAAAAAAATAAAAAATTAAACAAAAACAGAGAAAAATTAAAAGGTAAGTTAATCCTCTTTGGGTGTTTATGGTGGTCAATAAAAATTAAATTCTTTTTATATTATTATAGCTACTTATCAATTTATACTTTTTCTTATAAAAAAAACAAAAAAACAAAAAAAACAAAATAAATAGATTATATAATAAAAATAATATTTGTAATAAGAAATTTTAAGTCGAACACAATTTTTAGTTTTTCGATTATACTTTTTTTTTTTAATACAATTTTTACGTTTTTTGTGACCTTAACATAACCTGCAGTAATTTTATTTTGATTTTGTCTTTTGATCAAGTTTATTTAATTAAATTTAAAAAATTTGTATTATTATTATTAATAATATTTGACGTTCTGTATACTTTTAAAAATTAATAATTTAAGACAAAAGATTTAATATTAAAAAACCGAAACGTGTTATACCAGACGAATACTTAAAAAACATTAAATGTTATATGAGTAAATTAACTTACAAATTTTTGTCAGTTGCTTCAGAGAGAAGGAAGCAAACCATTGTTGATTTATCTAAAATTATGTAAAAATAATGATTTTCGCATTTTTGAGATTTCTCAAACAATATTTATTACTTATATAATAACTCGGCTCGGTTTTTACAGTTGGTGTGGAGTGCCATCTTCTAATTTAGGGGACTCTGGTTCACTTCCCACTTTTGCTCATCATTGGGCGCGAATTAATTGTATAACAATAATTAATATTTAGCTTTTAAATATATATATCGATGGCTCCAAACTATAATGATGTAAGTCTAAAACGATGTTTTAAGAAAAATGAGATTAAAGATTTTGGAAATATTTTTTATTGTAACTTTGTTATTTTTTGAGTAAATTAAGTCGAACACAATTAAAAATTCACGATTTTAAATGTAAAATTAAAAAACCTTTCAAAAATATTTAAAACAATTTTATTTTGTGTTCTTCAAGACTTATGACGTTCTTTACGGGTTATTTTTTCTTATTTATGTCATACGCTGGTCAGCTAGAAGAAGTATTATAATTTTTCTTCGTAAGGAAGGAAAAGAGCTTTAAAGGACCAACGTTTAAAAATAAACCTTCTGGTAGTGTAAGATTCTTACTCAATAAATAAGGTTTCTCCTTATACAGAGAAATATCATAAGCACTCAACCGGTTTTCGCAGTATAATGGTTGAATCAATGGGACATAATTTTCATCGAGGGTTGAATGGAAAACCCGAAAGGAATAAGTTGACATCTCTATTTAATTTAAAAACCTTTCTCTAAATTATAAGTAATGCTTTGCGCAGTTTGAAGGTGGGATATATAAACGGGATACTATTTTTCAGAGTTTTATTTCGAAAAATATATATGGGATTCAGCAAAGCATTACTACATGTGTGTTACATAAAAAGGATTCGAATTTTGGTATATGTTTAATTTTTTTCAGAAGTATTACCTAGTAAATGTTTATACATTCAAATTGCAGCTCAAGCAAATATGTGTAAGTTATATTCAAGTTTCGGTCGAATTTTTTTTTTTTGAAATATTAAAAATTTGAAATATTAAGCTTAAATATCTTGAATCTTCCTTCTTTAGATTTTCCTTAAGACCACCTTTAAAACAATTTCAAAACCTTGGCGAGTGTTAACCAATTTGTCTATTTAAAAAAAATTGAGCTGGGGAAATAATGTTTATTAAATTTATTTGATTTCATGATATTTTTAGAAAATTAATTTATTAAATTTTAAAACATTTTTTCAAATTGTTCTAACAAAATTTATTTAATAATATTCTCTATGTAATATTAAATTTCAATTTTAACTAATAAAAATTTAAAATTTTTTTACAGTTGTAAGCTGTAACTAAAAGTATTTATATTGTTGTTAATGTGTTGTTATACGTTTTCCAGGACCAAAGAACGGACTATATGAATAAAGTAGAATTGTATTCCCAAATCAACACAATAAAAATAAATGAAAAAAACTAAAAGTAATTATATTTAGTCTATATATAACAAACCTTATGTTATACACCCTCTATATTTATATTTTGTTTTATTGGTTAGAGCCGATACATTCGAAACGTAATAAAAAAACATATTCTTTAAAATATTCAAATATATATGTGTACTTATTGCTTTAAAATTGTTTTTCAATTTCTGATTCCATTAAAAACGTGGAACAAAAGTAGATCAGACTGTGTCAACTCTGGGATATCCTCACGAATATTATACAAACGTTGACCATAAAACTTGATTGCTTTTGACAAACTTTTACACTACTTTTAGTTCCAGAGTGTTTTTTAGACACCCAACTTCATTATAGTAATGCTCAAATTAAAACAAAGTTGTATAGTAGCTACTTGAACTCATTAGACAAACCAAATTTTGCTCAAACTATGAAAATCATCTATTTTTGGAAAAAATTTTAGACACCCAGCTTCATTAGGAATAGAGTATGATCATATTAAAAAAGGAGTTGTATAGCAAATACCTATACCTGAGCCTGCTGAGTTAGCTGGCGGATAGCGATGGTAGCTATTACATAAAAAGAAATTGTTGAAAATTTCAAAATCCTAGCTCCTTTAATTTTTGTGCAGACGGACGGACATACATTGCGTAATCGACTCACTTTTCGATTCTGATCCTTTGAATCTATATCTACCCCCTCTTCATCTCTAAATCGCAAACGTAATTGCAAATTCAGTATACCCATAGAACAATGTTCGTACGGATATAAAAATATAGACAAAAAAAAATTTAGTAAAATGTTCAACAATCATTTGCAAAATATCAATTTTTACTTATGTTTTACTCATTTTTAAACATTAATTTTTTATTTCCATTTTTATTTTCAAACAACATTTAAATCAGTTAAAAAACCTAAATGGATAACAAAAAAAATCGATTGCGTTTTTCATTATTTTTATTATTTTTTGTTGTATGCGATTTGTTTCAAAGAGCGTCAACTTTACAAGCGCACTTTTGTAGAATATAAAATGTCTCGTTTGTTTTTGATTTTTTGTTTTATTTTTGTTTTTCTTTTTGCAAAAATTATTTCCAACGCAGACAGAGAATACAAGGACTGCATTGGGCCATTTTAAAACTCATTTTACCAATTCTCAGCTTCCTCTTTCCTAGATTTTTTGTTTTTGTATTTCTAAAGATTCAAATTTAGTGAAAAAGCCAACAAAATATTTTAATAGTGGACACGAAGGGCAGATACTTCATTCCTTTGATTTTTTTGTTCCCCATAAAAGTTAAATTAATGACTATGTTGCATGCATGTAATTAAAGCAGTTTGATGGTGGCCGAAACCTTTTTGTGCAAAACAAAAATAAAATAAAATAAATAGAAATATATAAAACTGATTGCATTGACTTTTTTTTGTTGCATCAGTATATACGTACACATGTATATTTATTTTTTACATATTTATTATTCAAAATTAACGTGATCCTTTCAAATTACTTGAATATTGTTGCTGAGCAATTTTTATGTTTAGAAATCTAGGACGAACAAATATCTTTCTAAAGAGGGGAGAGGTGATATTTGAATACTTAATAAAAGGAATAGTCGAAATACATAGATTTTGCCTATACCTAATCCAATTAACTTAACCCAATTTCCATGTGAAGGCAATATTGTTGTGCTAGCTGAAATAAGATTTGTCAAAGCAGGTCTCACCAATACTTGCATTGACTCTATATTTTCAATATGACAAAAAAATTTGAACCTGTTTAATCTAAAATTTTTTTGGACTAGAGTCTCATACGTATTAATAATTTTAAACTAAAACTTCGAAATCGACTGATAATTACAATGAATTCTAGTGGTACCAATATTCAATATGTTAAGGGTGATATTTATGATGTCTTTAGTTTATAAATTAAAACAAAAAGAAACTGACCAATGGCATATTTGTTTAAGATGTCGACCTAACATGCGAATGATCTAACATGTGAAAAATCGTATAAGTATTTAGTAATATAAAATAGGATTACTTGAATATTGTATAATTCACTCTTGTTTAAGGTAATAGATGGCGTGCAAAACTTAGTATTTATGTATTCACAAGAACTACAGCCGATCAACGGCTTAGTGAAAATAATGTTTAGTTAACTGGAGTTTAGTGTAAAAGATTTGCTGAATGCCTCATACTCTTAAGGGGAGGGGAAAGATATAAAAAATTTAAAAGTATAGTATAAAACATTTCGCTTATTAAACGAGGGGATGCTGGTTCGATTCCCGTAATAAATAATAAATTGCACACAAAAAATATTTTTTAAATAAGCCCCTTGGACAATAAATTATATGACATAAACAATATTTTATATTGAAAATTGCCAATTAAATGCACAAAGGGTCCTAAAGCCTAGATATTAGGACAGTATATGGTACCTCCCACGAAAAACCACAACAAGTTGAAACTAATTATTTTATAATAAATAATAAGTTTTCTGTTTTTTAAATCCAATCCGGTTTCAAATCCTAGTGAAAAAACTTTTATTTGGTTTTGGACTCGACTCAGCTACCATTCGCCATTGGGTTCAAATTATTGGCTCTATCAATAATTATTAATTATATATATTTAAAAGAAATACATTAATATAACAATATAAACAAATACTTTAATTAAATAATATAACTCACAGATATAGAATACCATATAACTCAAATACAAAAATATTACAATATAAACAAAAATAAAATTATTATTATTGAAAATCTAAGACATTTCTATATGTTATAAGGCGTAATACTATCTGATATTTAGATTGCATGTGAAATTCATTTGATCAATTCTAATAACACGAATATAATACTTCCCCATGTTCCGACATGCACATATCTAGTAAGGCTGTTTAGTCTATAACAGTGAATAATTAGCACGTAAAAATAAAAAAATTGAATAAATATTTTTTAAATTATAGATATAGAATACCATATAACTCAAATACAAAAATATTACAATATAAACAAAAATAAAATTATTATTATTGAAAATCTAAGACATTTCTATATGTTATAAGGCGTAATACTATCTGATATTTAGATTGCATGTGAAATTCATTTGATCAATTCTAATAACACGAATATAATACTTCCCCATGTTCCGACATGCACATATCTAGTAAGGCTGTTTAGTCTATAACAGTGAATAATTAGCACGTAAAAATAAAAAAATTGAATAAATATTTTTTAAATTAAAATGTACACTGCTCACATTTTGAAAAATTACTTAACAACACTGTTACCAGATCTTTACTCTAATAACTAAAAATTGGTTCGTAAATTTAAAACTAAAATAAAAAAAATACTAAAAATAAAAATTAATAAAACAAAAAGCATTGAATAAAAAAAAAAAATTAAATGAGAAAAACACTTTCAAAACATTTTTATCGAAAGAAAAATTGAACATTTCTGACTTGAAATAAAAAAAAAAAATGCCAAATAGCATGCAAAAGATGTGTTTTTATTTGTAGAAATCTTCAATACGACAAAAATAATAAAAAATAATTAACGCAACAGTACCATCAACAGGCATCTCTTACCAAAAAATATTTACATGCAACACGTTCCCCCTGTACTGCAGTTGCCCATTTGTTTATTAATCGGTAAATAACCAATTTACAAATGAGGAAATGTACATATGTAGATAAGTATAAATGAATGTGTGTATGAATTTGTAAAATTTATAACAACACGTATCAACCTTTAAATTTATTAGCACCATGATTTACATACTAAGATGCGTCGTTGTGGACCACGACAATACAACAACAACAAAAATTAAAGATTTTAATACTGCTCGTGCATTTTTTACTTTTAGAAAGATTTTTAATTTTAAAACAACAGCTTCCGAGATATTTTCTTACCAAAGGTATTATACAAATAGTGTATGTTATTTGTTTTTGTAATGTAAAATCGTATGGGCAGTAGAATCATGTTAAAAATTTTTACATTCAGTATTTTTCGCTACTTGTTTCTTACATATGCGTTTTGCTTTAAGTTTTATAGAATTTGCAATATCAAGAAAGTTAAAACTTATAATAAACGCAGAGGGAAACAAGTTAAAAAGTAAATCAGATATAATTTTGATTTTGAATTCGGCATATAGTTTGTCTTTGCTTAAATTTTTTTTTATTTTCTTTATGATGCCGTGTGTGCTAAGTTGCTGAATAGTTAGAATAGATTTCTGATTCTTTGTAGCATTTTATGTTATTCTATATAACTATGCCGGAACTACTATTAGGTTACTTAAATAGGTCCTTTGTATACATATATTTGCACTTTTAAACCTAGAATAAAAGATCGAATTTTATGATTGTACATTTATAACACAATTTACATTTTATTCATATTTTTGTTTTATTTTTATTTAACATTTGCATTTAGAATCGTTTTAAATTTTGAACTGTCGTAAATGTTAATGACTTGTTGCTTGAAAGAGTGTTTTTTTTATTTTTATTTTTTTAAATAAAAAATAATTAATAGACGTAGCGATTAATGCATTTGAATAATTTATGTCCTAAAATGAATAAATCATACAAAATTGAACATACAAAACCATTAACTTGTGGTGTTTTAACTACTTTTAGAACTTCAAAAACGTAATGGCAAATTTAGCACACCCATGGAAGTATTTTCTTACTGGTATAACGAGGAAGAGAGAAAAGACTGCAAAAGCGAAAGAGTATAAGTGCAATATCATTGGGTTGAAGCAATTGAACTATGCTCATAAAAAAAATAATTAAATTGGCAGTTGCTCAGGTCTGCTAAGGAAACTTTAAGAAAATTTAACAAAGACGACTCATGTATGAAAGTGATTTTTTGAAAATTTCAAATTCCATATTTTTTTAGGTATAGAGTTATCATGCTAATGAACAGACGCTTACATTCTGATCCAATCCATACACCAGTTTCTATATTTATTTCCTTTCCTTTACAGCGTCACAAATGTAACATATAGTATACCCTAAGACCTAGAGTTTATTTGGACATTATATAATTATTTGTGTTAGATAAATTGGTCGACTGATTACTCAATTAACACTTCTCGTTTTTTTCTAATAATTATAAGTTTTCATTGTAAAAATGATCTATTAATTAAAATAACACCATCAGCAATATGTCAATCTACTGCTTCTTACATTCAAATTAAAAATTAGACTAAATGTATTTTATAATTAAGATATACCATAAAGAAGGAATGATTCAATACATTAATTAAAAGATCCGTCAAATATTCAATTACTTCAAATTTCTTAATAATATGTTGAAAAATTTTGATATTAGAATTTTAAATTTCACACGCATCCAATTTGTTGCCTAAAATTACACAAATATTCTTTTTTATAACCGTATCACTATATAGTCAATGGATATAATAAATTTGCCATTACGTTTGTGACGCAGAGAAGGAGGGGGGATAAATATAGACTCAAGTGTATGGATCGGATCAGAATCGAAAAATAAATCGATTTAGCTATGTATGTCCGTCCGTCCGGCCGTCCGGCCGTTATCACGATAACTCACAAAATAAAGGAGCTAGGATCTTGAAATTTTCGCAAATTCGTTTTTTTGCAATAGCCGGCATCGCTATTTAAATCCAGCTATTTTGGTCCATGGGTTGGGGTAGCTGCCATACAACTTCTTATTATATATGAGCATTACTCTGCACCTAATGAAGCTGGGTGTCTGAAAGTTTGCTTAAAATAGTTTAGTGTAATGGCCAAAGTTTCTGCAAAATTTGGTTGGAAATTTGGTTTGAGGGTTCAAGTAGGTGCCATACAACTCCTTCTTTTATATGAGCATTACACTACACCTAATGAAGCTGGGTGTCTGAAATTTTGCCAAAAATAGTTTAGTGTAATGGCCAAAGTTTCAGCAAAATTTGGATGGTCTATTGCAGAGAGTTCGAGTAGCTGCCATACAACTCCTTCTTTTATATGAGTATTTCACTAAACTTAATAAAGCTGTATGTTTGAAATATTGCCAAAAGTAATTAACCGGATAATATAATGTATATGTTACTGTCATACGGGTATCCCAGAGTTGACACAGTCTACTCTACTACACTCTTCCTCGTTTTTCTAATAAAACACATTGGCCCCAAAATAATTAATAAATTCGAAATTAAGTTTTATTGCATTAAAAGTAATGTTTATATCCATAAATTAATTCATTTTTGATTCACAAAACATAATTAATGTTAATAGTAATATCTATCTATCTATCTATATATATAAAAATGAAAGTTTGTTTATTTGTTTGTTTGTTTGTTTGTTTGTTTGTTTGTTTCTTTGTATGTAACGAGTTGGCTCCTAAACTGCCCAGCCGATTTTCATGAAAATTTGTATATAGAGGTTTTTGGGTTCGGAAGGAAATCGTGGCCCAAAAACTTTGCTCTAACGGACCGCCAAGTTGGGGCTGTGGTGCAAGTATTTAAACTTCTTTGTTCTAAAATGAAAACGGTTTGACCGATTGACTTCAAATTTTGTATACGGGATGCTCTTTGAGAATTGAGAAGACACTATTAACAGTTTTGGAATTTGTTAACCCATGTCGGGCCGACGAGTGGTCAAAAAAAATTTTCGGTCCAAATTTTGTCCGATTTTACGAAATTGTGCTTTGGCTTAAAAGGAAGCCCCAAAAAAATTTTTGTTGAGTTCCACTAACCCATTGCGGCCCAACAGCTTTTTATAGGTTTTTTCAATACTTTACTCTAAATTCGAAACGGTTTGACCAATTGACTTCAATTTTTGTATACGTGATGCTCCTTGAGGATTGAGTAGACACTATTAACAGTTTTGGAATTTGTTAACCCATGTCGGGCCGACGGGTGGTCAAAAAAAATGTTGGGTCCAAATTTTGCCCGATTTTACGAAATTCTGCTTTGGCTAAAAAGAAAGCCCACACAAAAATTTTATTGAGTTGCATTAACCCATTGGGGCCCAACAGCTTTTTTTGGTTTTTTCAATACTAAACTCTAAATTAATAACGGTTTGACCGATTTTCTTCAAATTTTGTATACGTGCTCTCCTGTGAATATTGAGTTGACACTATTAACAGATTTGGAATTTGTTAACCCATGTCGGGCCGACGGGTGGTCAAAAAAAATTTTGTGTCCAAATTTTGTCCGATTTTACGAAATTCTGCTTTGGCTAAAAAGAAAGCCCACACGAAAATTTTATTGAGTTGCATTAACCCATTGCGACTCAACAGCTTTTTATAAAGTTTTTGGTTACTTTACTCTAAATTAGAAACGGTTTAACCGATTTTCTTCAAATTTTGTATATGTGTTCCGTTTTGAGAATGAAATTAGCTCTTTTTACAGACTTGCAATTGGTTAACTCATGCCGGCCCGACGATTGACAAAAAAAAGATTTGGAAGAAAATTACGTCCAATTTTGCGCAATACTGCTTTACCCAAAGAGAAAGTATAGTTCCGTTAACCCAATGGGGCACAGTGGCTTTTATAGATTTTTGCGTTATTTAACTCTAAATTAGAAACGATTTTACCGGTTGACCTCAAATTTTATATGTGTGAAGCAACTTGAAAATGGAGTTGAGTATGTTAACAGTCGGTCCTACGATTGGTCAAAAAATTTTTTTGGAAGTAAATTACGTCAAACTTTGGAAAGTAGTTTGTACTGCTTTGAATTACAAAAAGTTTCAAAAATTACTAGAATAATCCTAGAAAAATCGTTTTAAAAAGATTGCTTTCATACATTTTAAAATTTACATGTTTAAACCGTGTGTAATTTTTGTGTTAACTTTTTGCAGTAACATCAACTTTAATTAAACCTCCATTGAGAGGCGCAGCAACGCGCACCGGGTATTAGCTAGTACAAATATAAAAAAAATATATGTACATACAAACTAACAAATATTTTCTAAAATAAATTTTCCCCTTCAATTTTTTTTTCTATTTTTGTGAGAGTGAAAAAATAAATGATTTGAAGTGCGCTCAATTACATTTATTAATTAACAAAAAATGTCATTAATACATTGATATATGTCAAATGTTGAATAAATATAAGGGCAAATATTACGCCAAATTACAGTTATTTCCGATTTCGATTCTGCTTTTAATAGACCTAATAAAAAAAGACTCAAATATTGTTCGAACACAAAATTAAGTGAATCATAATTCCGATTATGTTAAATATTTTGTATGTACATTTTTTTTTTTACAAAATATAAGAGTTCAAGTAAATGTATATACGTGTGTACATAATATGTAGATTCATTAAATAATACAAACATTTTTTCATTTAATATTTTATCATTTGCCGTTATTAATTTTTTTTTTTTTCATTTTGATGTGAGGTCGGATCGGAAATATTAATGTGAACTGAAAATAAATAAATTTTTAACACGTAGAATAAAACTAACGTAAACGGAGTTACGAAATGTTCTTTTCGGAAAGATGCAAAGTATTAGAAGCTAGTTAAAATTTCCCACAAAATAAAGTTAATCATATTTTTCTTATTTATACGCACTAATAACCACAGGAATCGTTCTATCATTTATTTTACGTTTTAACTTCCTTAAATTTTTTGAAAATTTTTTTATTTTGGGCTGCTAATGGGGCTGTAGTTTTTCTACGATTACAACCCTACTTAAAAGATTCTTTAATATTTTATAAAAGTATGTAGGTATATAGATATGGAAGTATAAGTTGTAGTACATTCTAAAGTAGATGTGCGTTCGTTAGCAATGTATGTATATGAATAAAAAAAAAATAAGAAAAATCAGAGGATTGTTAATGATGCTGGGAATCTCCTTGTCTAATAATATGGGCATATAGCTAATATTAGTAATAAATCACTTTTTGTTTTTATTTTTTTTTGGTTCAAAACAGCCACAAATATAAATTGCCATATTTTTTTTTATTTGCTAAAAATTGAAATTTATCTTTAGGTTTCTAGCAAATTCCTAATAAGAAAATTCGATGAGAAAAAAAATTTGTTTCTAAATAATTTTTTTTAACAGTTTTTTTTTTGGATTTCTTCTTCTGTTTGTATGAATAAATTTGGTTATTTTTTCGAGATGGAAAGGGACAGAAGTATTAAACATCCCTTATTATAAAATACAAAAACTATGGAATAAGAAAATTTATTATATTTGAGTTTTTTTTTTTTATTTTGAAGAGGAAATCAAAAAAGTTTTTTTTTTTTTTCAATTTCTGTTTGCTATTTTTAAAAATAAAAATTTGTTGCTTCGATTTATATTGAAATTATGATATTTACAAAAAAAATTAATAAAAAATGAAGTACTGGTTTACATTACAAAATTAATTCGTAGATTTTAAACTTTTTCGATTTATTTATATTTAAATTGAGGAAAATGTTTTAAACTTTCTAGCTATCTCTCCAGTAGAAACCAGGTACTGATTTTATTTCCAATTTTTTATTCTATGCTGGAACTGAGATGAACAATTAAGTTCAACACTTTTACCCGAAGTGTACTTCATTTTACACGAACATTTTAAGGCATTTTAGTTACATAATATATATTAAATCCATTGCGCCGACTCATAGGTACTGTTGATAAAATAGTTATATTTTTCTTTCAAATGACTAAATTCTTTAAATTGCAAACTTTCGAAAAACGCTCACTAAAAATGTTCAACTTACTGTTTATATATTTAACACTTCCTTTAGGACTGATTCTCAAAAGTGTTGCGTTATTTCAGCCTGATAATAAGTGTTTTAAAGATTACTGGGGGCAAACAACTAGCTCTGGTAAGGCAATGTTTTTTAATATAAGAAAGGAAATACTATAAAACGCTATTTTCCGAATTACACTGTCTGACCTTCTTAAAAATTTGTGAAATTCGGCATTTTCTAAATGGAAAATTTATTTTTTTATATAAACCTGGATTGAAAATAAAGGTAGCGCACTCTGTTTATTTTTGTGGAAAAGGTAAATAAATGAGAAGGAAAAACTATTTTTTCTGGGTCATTGGCTTAATGTTTTATATTTCTGTTATAAAATTAATTTTTGTTTTTCACTTGTGTTTTTAATTTAAATGTTTTTCTTTTATTATTTGGTAATTTAGTTAAATGTTTTGTATAATTTAAAAATAAATTTGTGTTGAGTAAATTTGAATTTTTTTTCTTCATTTAATTTTTGTTTTTTTTATAAATTTGCATTTTTATGAGCGAATGATTTTTTTAAAGTATTTATAGGATTAATTTAATAAATCTCTATGAAGCGTTGTAGTTGTTGTTGCGTTTTCCTGTGTTTAAGAAAAATTTATAATAAATTGAATGTACTTTAAAAGTACTGAATGTTGTTAAAATAAAAAACAAACTGGAATATAATAACCTGTAGAAAATTGGATTCGTTAAAATAAATTATATAAAGTTGTAAAGTAACTGATTAACTTATTTAAAAATGATGATTCTTTTTTAATTGAGTTTTTCGAATATAAATTTATAATCAATCTACTGAAAATTATTTGTATTTAACACTATTTTCATTATTTTAATTATGGGATTTTCCAATTTATTTCGAAGTTAATTTAATGAAAATAACGGTGCTATATTGATAGAACAATGCGTGGAAATAGTAATAAATCGATTTTAGATCGATATGAATGAATTGAAATTGAAGTTAGAATTTTCGAATTCGGTTATTTTGTACCATATAAACTCGAAATTCGTATGAAATTCAAATGTTTTTAGTATAATTAGAATTTTTTTTAAAAGGTTTTAAAATAATTAAATATATATATGTAAAATATTAATATAATATAAAATATAATAAAACATTTTATATAACTATCGAATTTTTTTCTTCCCAATTTGAATATTTAAATAAATATTAGGTCAAAGCAAGGACCTGGCTCAATTGTTATTGTACTTTTGTTGTACTTTTTTATTTGCTCTTTTCTTTTTTTGATATTCATCTGTTGTTTAATAATAGCTGTAAATTATTTGAAATGCCCTGAAGCAGAGGTAGAAACGGAAAACGAAACCTTACTTACTATCTTTACCTTACTATCTTACCTTATTTAGGTTACCGTTATGAATTTCATACTTGAAATTCATAGCAAATTGTGCGAATGCGTTTTCGTTACAGGGTAAGGGCCCAAAACTCAGAAGGTTGATAAATAAAGTCCTTTTACATTTATAACATAAGGCAGTGGCTTTATGATTTAGAAAAAAAAAAACTTTTTAAATTAATTCTTACATTTATACAATGAAATTAAAATGCAGTTAATACAATTTAAAATGTTTTTTAATTTACAGTAAAAAAATGGCTATTTTTTTGTTAAAAAAATTTAAAGTTCTAAAAATAAATTTAAACTGTCATCGACTGAATAAATGTTAACAATATTTACCATCCATATTAAAAAATACCGAATACTTTAGTATATTTTTCATTTTAAATGAACCATGAAATTTTAAATGTGGTAATTAGTGTTAATGATGATGATGATGATGATCAAAATGATGATGATTATGTTACATTAAAAAAACAAAATGCTATATTTTTCAATCCAATAAAAAAAAACCATACAATTCCAACTTCTACCATATGATTACTACAATTTAAAATGGAAAAAATAACAATGTCATGAGTCTTCAGATACACAAAAATCATCACATGAATAAAAAAAGTGATGACAACAACAACAAAAAAAAGCAGCCGAACACAATCGATGATTTATTAAAAAATTTCAAAAAAAAAATGCAATTCAAACTTTAAGAAAAAAGTAAAATTTCTGATCCTTAAAATAAAAATTTTAAAAGTCATATAAAACATAAGACAACTAAGTTTCTTCCATAATAACGCCATAAAAATATAAAATGTCAATGCTTGTAAATGCCAAAGCCATTACTGTCAAACTCATTGTATATATAGTATCAAACAAAAATAGAGCAACGATAGTGTACTAAAATGACATTCGTGCAATTTTTATAAATAATGATGTGTTATTATAATCGTTCTTACTTTTACTTATTTTATTTAAAAAGGTTGCTACAAAATATTCTAGTTATCATTTTGACAGAAAAAATTGTATCATTTGACATGCTGTCTTAAGAATTGTCATCATCATCTTTTATTCATTTTACAATAAACCAAAAAATCAAGAAGCAACAATACATATATACAGTATAGATATACTTATTTTATATTGGGTTATTTTATGTGACAGGTCTAGACACTTTTTCTTACTTGCTTCATCAAAAAGATTTTACGATTTGCCATAATTGCAACAACTTTTTTCTGTATATTTTGAGCTCAAAAGTACAGAATTGATAAAAATTTCATTTAACAAGTAATTCAAAAATCTTTTGGAATCATAATTTTCAATTACATATAAGTTGTAACATTTAGTCATCGAAATATTCAGCGCTGCATGTGATCTCAATTTGGTGAGTTGATAATGAGCTGGCGGTTGAGCAATAACAAATTTATATTTCGAATGTTGTTGTTTTTGTGAAGGGCAAAATATGAAATAAGTGTACATAGGCATCATTTCATCACCAATAGATTAAAAACTTTAAAATAATTGAATACTAAAAACAAAATAAGAAAATAAAATTTAAAAAAAAGAAAAACAATTTTATTTATGCTGTAAGAGTAAGACTTTGACATTGGAAATTGATCAAAATGATGATGGAAACAAAGAAGGAAAAATCCATAAATTGTTTATTTAACAATAAAAGTATTATTAATTGTCTTCTTGAAATCTATAAGATATATTATGAAAAATGAAAAAAAAATTGTTGTGATTATAAAAAAATAAGTGGAGTGAGTTTTAATCACAGTAAAAGAATATGGGAACATAAGTATCTAAAATATTATTGAACATTTTTTAAAAACTCCTCATATTCATTAGATCTTTCCCATGATTAGAAATAAAATTAATGTTCTCCTTAAAAGTTTAATAAATATAAATATTAAGTAATTTCGAAACAGAATCTAAGTTCTTTTGTTTTAAAGGAGGAGGACACACAAAAGGCAGTCTCAATTCCTAAACCGTTTAGTAGTAAGTCTTAGTTTTCCTTAAGGAAAAATGTAAAAATAAGGCACTAGAACTGCTTGAGTAGCATAAAATGACTATGGAAAAGTAAAGGCGATGAGAAGCAAAGGATTGAACGTGGCTTCAATACATAGAAAATCCAAAAGAAGATAATGGACTTAGAAGTTTTAGTGGTACGAAATTCCAGTTAAGAATAACAGTTGTAGAAGAATTAAATATGTATAATATAACAGTATAAGAATTGGTATTTCATCTATTCCAATAAGAAGCAACCGAAAACTTTAGCACCAAGATAGTTCATAAGGTTTTTTTTTTTTGAATTAGACATGAATTAATATTAAATAACAAAAAAAAATAAAAATAATTAATTGATTTTTTATTTTATTTTGTCATTTAAACTTTATTTAAAAATATTTATACACTTATCGGGAATTTTGTCAATTTTTTAGGAAAAACTTGTTATCAAATTGATTACAACAAAAGTACCATGTAAAGTAAAGACATAAAAGTTGATTAGAAAAAAAAGAATAATAATAAAAAAAAATCAAAAACAAGAAAAGCATTAGGAAAAATTAAAAAAAAAAGGAAATAAAAGTATAAAAAATAAAATATAATGATTGAAATAACGATCAAAATGATTTCCAGTAATGTACAAACATTAATATGCCATAAAAAATTGAAAAAATAATAATTCTTTGTAAAATTGTTCTCACAACAATTTCTGTTATCTTCTTATTCTTTTGTTTTTTTACTTTTATATCAATTTTTCTCATTCATCATCCCAATACAATTCCAATATTGCTCTTCAATGTTTTTTTTTTGTGTTATTGTTGTTATTATCCTCGTTAAGGATAATAATCAAAATTCCATACCATGACATATGATCCTAACGTGATTAGTTTTTAATCATAGGTTCCATCGAGGTGAATTCAAAAATAATATGTAGAGCTTTATATGTATATTATATGTATATGTATATTGGATATATAATAAATATATGTATATGTATATTAGAAGAATTGTAGGTGATGAAATGATTTAATGAATGTGAGGTAGTGCGGGGTAAGCTAAATTCTAGAAATATGTAATTGAAAACGGTAGTTATGTTAATGTTCATATGTACGAATGTAATGTGTAAGGATATATAAAATAATGAGTCTGGATGCATAGTAAAGTTTAAGGACCTGAATATAATAAACTTTAAGAGTAGGTGTACAATGTTTATGAATAAAGGAAATAGGTTTAAAACCATATTTAAAATTAAATATTATGGAACTAGCTGCGGAAGTTTCGAGCCTATAAATTATATCATGGTAGGTTTTAATCAATATAATGATTTTATCAATTAAGTAAATAATTAACTATTACAATCTTTGTTAAATTAAATTAAAACTAAAATTAATAGTTTTTTTCTATAACTCCAGTTGATATTTATTTTAAAATATAAAGTATAAATCTCAGTTAAAAGATATATTTGAATCAAGTGCATTTATAATTAACTTGATACGATTTCTAAAGTAATTAAAATTATTAAGCAAAATTAATTTTCGAGTTAAAAAACTTTTTAATAATTACGAAAAAATTATTCGTTTAACATTTTGAAATAAATTAAACTAATTGAAGCCCTCAAAAAACTTTTATTTTAATTATAAGATATGAACATTATTAATTCACTTAATTATAACAGTTTTTTTTTATTAAAAAAAAAGTTTTAATTGATAAAAACAAAAATTCCTTTGCGTTTTGTAGTTGAATATGTAAATTTTTTTTTTTTACTTTGTTTTTCTTTCAAGTTTTTCTCAATAACAATTTTCTTAAGTAAAAGCAAAAAATTTTCTCTGAGGTTTATAAGTTTTTGGTATAAAAGAACTAAATGAAGTATATACTATATCCCTTTTATGTATAGATAGATTTATGTGTGTGTATAATATCGTATGTAGAAAAAAAACCCACCCCTCAAATTATCGAAAATAAAATAATAAATCAATAAAAGATACGAAAAATGACAATATTAAATTTCATCCTCTTGTTTTTCAATTTTTTTGTTATATTTTTGTTGTTATTTTTTATTTTTATCCTTTTCATGTATTGCTATATACATACATATATGTATGTGTATGTTATTAATTTATTTTTACGGTTAATATTTTGAATATGCATAAAAACGATAGGTAATTTTTTATATGCGTATATTTGGAACATTTTGCTAAGAAACCGAGAAATTTTTTAACCACAAGGCATCTTAAAGCAGCAGAAAAAACCAATAATTAATGTTTTTATTTTTTTGTTGTTGTACAAAATACAAAAAAAAAACAAAGTTTTAATTAAAGAGGCAGCTAGGCAGAAGCAAAGCTTATCAGTAATCTGCTTTCAATTTTATTTATTACTATGTTGGTCGCTAGATGGCACAACATATTCCATTTCTTTTCTGTCTTCTCCATTTTGTAACCTCCCCTCCTTATTTGAATTTTTTTGTCTCAAGATAAAAAATTACAGTAAAAAACAACAACAATTGAAAAGGAGGAAAAAAAAAAGTAAAAACAATAAATGAATTCGGAACTAAAATTTTTTAATATGTATGCAAATAAATTATGATTTTTTTTTTTTTATTTTTCTTGTTTTTTTATTAATTTTGTTTGGAATTTTTTCTTCAATTTAACATAAAAAAATTTGAAAAACATTCAAGGATTTTGTCCGGTTTAAAGGACTGTAGGGTTTAAGTATATGTATCTAAAGTAAAAGGATTATTTGATTAATTGATTAATAATCTTTTACAGTTATTTCATTAACATTGCTATACATAATAATAATCAATATTGAGAACGTTTTGACATTTCACGTTGACATTACATGTTTTGACGTCGCTATAGGTTTTGAAACCATCAGATATTTTCTGTCTGCTTTAGTTTCCGAGGACTATCATTTTTAAAATCCTTTGACATTCTTAAAATTAATCATAGGAAGCTAGTTAAATAAACAACAAATTCTATAATAATTCAGTAGTAGTTTATGGGACAATTTCATTAAACCCAAACTTTCTTATTGAATTTCCTGAGTATGTAGTCGTTATTGTATGGAGCAAATGAGAATTCTGTCGGTCAAAAATTAATGTCTTTCTGACTGAGGAATTTTGACATACAAGATTATATGCATATTTTTAAAAAATGATCTAAATGAAAAATTTACACAAAATTAATTCTGATATAATTCTGATATTTGTAAACTTTATTTTATTGAATGAAAATAAGAAAAGCTTATCAAAATATAATTCAATACATAGGAGTAGGACTGTGGCAATTTCTTAACAAAACTGAAGTTTATAAAAAAAAAATTAATACAAAACCAGGTTAGTAATCCTGCTATTCGCTCGGGCTTTCGATAAAATTACTTTTAAATCGGTTTAATTTTAACAGAATGGTAATCACAAATCTACTTTAAATAAGATTCTAAATAATATTTTGCAAATATCTGTCCAAAATCGACTTAATTTAATATTGGTAGCAAATAATTATACAAAATTCAAAGCAAATTAAATAAAAACAGGAGACACAAATGAAATAAATAAGAAATAAGAAAAAAATTTGAACAGAAAAACTTTTAGTGATGTTTTTTTTTTTTTAATTTTAAATACGTAAAAACCGATATTTTTTTTTTTTTGCGATTTTATGAATTTGTTTTTTCCGTATTTAAAATTTTAATATTATTTATCTCGTTATCTTATAATATAAAGGTAAGTTGTTTAAGAGAAGAGTCACTAAAAATTTGATCAACGGTTTAGGTAGGTACTTGTTTTAAAAATGAATAATGGAAGCTTTTCCATGAATTCAAACAAACTTGTATGAGATGATTTATAAGGGAAATTAAAATAGAGTATCTTGTAACTCTAGTATTAAATATTTAATTTAGATTTTGATATTTAGATATTTGACGATATCTTTTGAATTTACAGCTATTTTCAGAAATATTTGACAAAGACTTTTAAATGTCATTTTATATTAGAATCAAACTTAATTTTGTACAACTCTATAGTCCTGCGCTGAAAACTAAATTTTAGTTTATATGTTAGTTCAGTTTATTTTCAACAAAGTTTCTTAAAAATATGTTTGAAATACATTAAGTTATTAGTTTTAAGTGAA